>MU204205.1:4859360-4879546 GCA_017309775.1 Paedocypris sp. Pulau Singkep
AAAAAAAAAAAAAAAAAAAAAAAAAAAAAGTAACACCAACCTGAACAGCATACAGAAGATGCATCCTGTAAACAGACACAATTTCATGGTGCTGTTTCTGTGCTTCCTGGAATACAAAAAAAAAAAAAAGTTAGAGACCACAGCCATTGCTTGGTCAATTTGAATGTGGCCTATTGAAATGAGCAACACACTAGACAAAAATCGAAAAAGTTGTCGAACTGCATTGCTTGCTAAAAGTGGCAAAATTCAGACACCTATGTGAAGGTTTGCAATCATTTCGTATGAAATTGAACAAAACTCAAATAGAAATTCAATACGCAAAGCAATTCGCAATTCAAACCTACCAATCAGCATAAGTGGGAGTGTCCTTTGTGAATGAATGGGCAGATTTTGAAGTCACAAAGCAATTCGACAACATCTTGGATTTTTGTCCGTAATATTGTTCCATAACGACGGACTTACAGCGAGTTGATATTGTAGTTGCTTTATCTGCTGCTGGAGAGAGTCCTGCTGCTGACTCTGCTGTCTTTTAGGAGTGCTCGTGGTGTAGGAAAGCTGCGAGAGGCTATTCAAAGCGTCCTTCAGCTTGATAACCTCCTTCGACAACTCCTCAATCTAAACACAAAAAAATCCCCATAGTATTTGCTCCATTTTTACATCTTTTACAGTACAGTGGTACCCCGACTTACGAAATGTATTCGTGCTGAGAGCAGTTTCGCAAGTCAAATATTTTTGTAAATTGGGATGCAATTAACACGTAAATGCTTTAATCTGATCCAAGCCTCCATAAAACAGACAATATTTCTTTAAATTATGAAATATTGGTAATAAATGTAATAAAAGCATGTTACACAACAGAAGCATGTAATAAAAGCATGTTAAACAGTTGTTTAGTTTGCCAAATCGTTGAGTCGTAACTTGCATCGAAAATGTCTCATAGACACGATTTGTAACGTTCATAAGTCGTGGCACCATTGTATTGTGAAGAATGATCACCTTTTTGTTTTTATCCCTCTCGGAGATCACATGGTTCTCCATCTGTTTCTGCAGCTGGACGACGCCGTCCTGCGCCTCCTTATACTTGGTATTTACTGTACAACATTCCCGTTCCCTGCACACGGCCAGCTCCTGTGCCAGCTCCAACTCACGTCTGTTGTCTCTAACTTCCTGCCAAGCTGCCTCCACCTCCAGTGCCATCTCGTCCTGCTTCCTCAGAGCATCCTTGAGCTGCTGCTTCAACTGACTCAACTCAGCCTCCAGTGTCTCTCTCATCTGCTCATATTCCAGTCGGGAAAACGAATCATCTGGAGTCACGTCCTTCTCCACTGTCAACCTGTTCTGTAGGCCATCGACCTGAAGGCTCTTCTGAGCAAGTTGCTCTTTAAGGTGGTCAACCTTTGTCTCCAGGTCCTTAATGGCATTGCCCAAGGACGCAACAACCTGAGTGTGGTCCGTGAGGCTGACAGAAGCCTGGGCCTGGTGTTCAGCATCTTGTTTAATGCGAAATAACTCTTCAAGAGCTGCCTGGTGCTTAGACTCCGTGTCCTTTAACGTATTCTGAACATCCTTCATCTTCATCAATACCTCTTGAATTTTCTGCTCATGCTCATCCTTTGCGACAGCATGCGTCTTGTCCTGGAGGTCTGAAGCTTTGGCCTGCAGCTGGTTGCGGGCTGCACTAAGCTCACTTTTGGCCTCGCTGTATGACTTGGAGAGCTCCAAAAGCCGCCTCTGTAGCCCATCGATAATCTGTCCCAGTTCGGCCTTCATCTCCTCAAAGTCTTTGGCAGCAGCCTCCACAGGCACGGTGCCGAGAAGAGCTTCCTGGAGCATCCTAATCTCCTCTTGAGACTCTTTGTACTTTTCGATTAGTAGCGCCTTCTCCTGATTAATGTTCTCTAACAAAGCAGTATAGCTCTTAATTTCGTCTACATCTTCTGACAGAGATCGACTCTGGATCTGTCTCTGAAGATCTTTAATCAAACAAACATCACGCTGGCGTTCCTCTTCAGCCTTGAACAACTTTTCCTTCAACTCTTTGACTTCTTTCTCCAAGCAGCCCTTCAAATACTGGAACTGGTATAAAACGCTGTCATCTTCACTTCGAGATTCTTTCCCGAGCTTCTGGATTTCTGGAACATTTTCCAGAACAACTCCAGACGAAATTTCCATTGTTTGAGGCTCAGCAGAGAGCCTTTCCTGGAGGGTGCGATTCTCCAGTCTGGACTCAAGGAGTTTGGCTTGTAGAGTTTCAAGTGCCTCTCGCAGAATTCTGACTTCCTTTTCCATTCTCAATTTCAAGTCCTCGTCCATCTCAAATCTGACTGAGGAGCTGCTCTTGTCCACTGCAGACATTTCTGACAAGCTTTCTTCATCACCAGTGTGGATGTTCATGTCACTGGAGAGTTCAAAGTCGGCCCGAGTTGAGTGGAACGAAGCGTTGGATTCAAAGCTGTTTGGGCGAGACCCTGCCTGGCCTTCCTCTCCTTGAGGAGCTGGACGTTTCTGCGAAAAGAGTAAAATAAAAAAAAGCCAGTTTTTCATTTAGTTGAAAATGTAAGAGTTTTAGTTTTTGTCTAAACACAATAATGTTTCAATGTGGTC
The DNA here is from genome assembly GCA_017309775.1 of Paedocypris sp. Pulau Singkep. NCBI lineage: Eukaryota > Metazoa > Chordata > Actinopteri > Cypriniformes > Paedocypris > Paedocypris sp. Pulau Singkep. The sequence continues at coordinate 4,861,965 of MU204205.1, forward strand.
CCACAAAACAAGGGACTTAAAAAAAAAAAAAAACAGGTCAACTATTACGTAATCCCGTATTTACGCGAATATAAGCACCCTCTGATTTTGCCGGCACAAAACAAAAATGTAAAAAATGTTTTATTGTTTCTGGCTAAATTACGTTAATTTTCTTCTTAAAATACCATTTTTCCTTTATCTAACAAACCTAACTTGTGACTCGTATCACATCAATGTTGTTTTACTGAAAAAAAAAAAAAAAAAAAAAAAAACAATAATCTATTCGAGCAGTCCAAACTACACCTCCCATCATGCTTTGCTGCTTACTGGTTCCCATGAGCCTTTGCACTAAAAGAGCATAGAGTAAAGCTGACTGAGCTCGGATTTTGTTAGATGTAAAAATTGGAATAGTCCCATTTTTCCTCTGTGTACAGACAGAGTGATTTGATTGTGTTTGACTCCGGTGTTTTTCGTTTTGAACTGTTTTCCGTTTGCTCCGAAGCTTTTGCAGCGTGCTGGTCTCGTTTACAATTGCTAGACTGTTAGCCTTTAGCACGGCGATCTACTGGATGTAATATGGTCTGTCTGTTCAAATATTAATGATTGTTTTTCGTTTAATCTTACTTCTTCCACTGATATTTTTGTCGTTTTAAGAGTCGCAACATTTCTTTCTTTCTGTTAATGAGCTAAAAAAAACCCTCATATGCACGTCTCCCTCCAGAACCATTATTTAAAGAAATGAGTGCTTATATTAATGTGAATATTTGAAATCGGCAATTATAAAGCACCCAGAAAGTTTTTGAGCCGCTAAAATTGGAAAATACTGGTTGCTTATATTCGCGTAAATACATTAATAATAATAAACAAAAAGAAATATAAGTTACCTTTAAAATTTGTGAGAGCTGCTGGTTTTCCAGAGACAGAGAGGCAATTTTTGCTTGCAGATTTGCGATCAATGTGGAGACGGCAGTCCCAGAGTGCTCAGCCTGGTTTAAAAGAAGAGGACAACAAGACGGCACTTCAAAACATCATTTTTATTATGTTACAGACACCGAAACCTTGCTTGGCGCCTTCAGACTAATTCATGCAATGGTTTTCTACAGAGACAAACCATGGACGCCACTGTAGAACATGACAGTCTGTTTGAATGAAAAGCTAAATACAATTACTCTCGACTTTGGGGTTTTGGGAGTTCAGTGAAGGCGTATTAAGTATAAAAAAAAAAAAAAAGCTAAAAGAAGAGTTTGCTTCACTGGAATTCCAAACTCTACACTAAACCTAAAGCCGAATGGCACAGTGGAGGCCACCAGACCGGTAGCTGTGCGTTTGTGTCCCCTAAAGCAAGGTCCTTCACCTGGCCAGAACCAGTAAAAATGCAGCTGTTAAAATGGGTTCCAGAGAGCAAAAGTGGCTGAAGATCAAAGCAGCTGCCACATGAAGGAATATTAAAGGGCTGTGCTGTACTCGCCTTGGGCTCAGTCTGCGCCATAATTTGCTTCAGATCTTCAATGGTCTCAAGCAGCTTGCTCTTTTCCTTCTGCAGTTTTTCTGCCTCTTCTCTCAGAACGGCACTTTTCACCTCCATGTCCTTACAAAAAAAAAAAAAAAACAAAACACAGGAACAGAAGAACACCCAGGTTATGCTGCAAGTTCACGTCATTGAACAACGCTATGAAAAAAAAGCAGCAATAAAATAACGGCTAGGAAATAAATATTAAAACATTGAGAAAACCATTTTTAAAAAAGACTCAATGTATGGATAAAAAAAAAAAGATCTAAATGTATAAATGGTTTGAAAAATTATGTCACTTTTTATTAAAAATGTGAAAAAACTTTTCCATGGCTCAATTGTTGCACCTGGTGGTTGCAAGCAGTTGTGGGTTTGATTCCCAGAGGATCAAAGTAGGTTTATTGTTTGACAGTAAACGTAATTTACGGCACGTTAATAAAAAGCATCTGCTAAATGCGTAATGCAATAGCAAAAATGTAAAATTTATGAAATATGTGAATAAAAAAAAAACAAGACAGACAGTAAATTGACATACCTTGTAACTGAATCTATTAAATGAATCGCTTTTTCCTGACAAAGGTGTTGCAGCAGGAGTAGAAAAAGGTGGCGACACAGAGCCAGGAAACTAAAATAAATAAAAGAATAACTATTAATAGCACATGTGAACATAAACAAACAAACATAATAGATCAATACTTCATAAACACTAAAGTAGATTAATACACTTCTATACGTAATCATGTCAGAGATTAGAAATATTACCAGAGTGCGAATGTTATTGCAGATAGGCCTTTACCTGGATTGGACTAATGGGAGGAGGAGGAGCTTTTCTCTTTTTGGGGGTGGAGCTTCTGTCCTCATTTAACTTTGTGGCCATTTGACCGTGCTGAGATTGAGCGTGATGAGGAAAGTGGCAGAGAGAGGAAGACCAAGCAAAGCATTTAGGTGGTTAGTGATTTAGACAATTTACACTTAGTTGTCAATCTATATTTTTTTTAGAAAGAAAAATCTACATGGTGAGGCATAAAATCTTCTAAACGTGTATTGAGATAATTAGAGCCATAAAAAAAAGAAAAAGAAAAAAAAAACAACAACATCTAATCAAATCTCAACAGGATAATACGGTATCTGGGCACACAATTCATTCGTGAAGTTCTGAAGTCCCTACTGATAGCAGTCAATTACAGGTTCTGTCAATCACAAACACGGGGAGAAAAGGAATGAGAGTGAATGAAAACAAATGCGCTTACCTGAGGAGATTTGGCTGGGGTCTTATCTGCTCACAGGAAGATAAAGAAGAAAAAAAATGTGAAGTGGGGTTATGGGGGAAGAAAAGAAAATGTCATGGCCTAATCTTTCTCTTTTTCATTTCAAAAGCACATCTGAAAGATGTGGGGAAAAAAGCACGATTTAATCGAGATTTAATCGCAAGTTCTCAATTTTTGAAGATGCCAGTAGGTGGCAGTAGTGAGCTAATAATCATCTTAAGTTTTAACGTTTGAAGAGCCAGATGTTGAGGAACAACTAACTGGATGCACTTGATAACTAGCTCAAGATGTCCAGTGGTTTCACACATCTCAGCATGTGATGGTTTAATTGCTCATTTGCATACTCATTTATATTTATTGCCGCCCTCTGAAATGCCCTGGTAATCTATATGCTGCTGATTTATAAATATATGAATAACAGATTTCAAACCTTTTAAATGTATTTTGTTAAGCCTCCTATTATGTTCGTTTCAGAGGAACATCACAAATGTTGTGATGCATATAAGTGTCAGAGACCAAAAGATCCCCAAAACAGTGTGTGTGTGTGTGTGTGTGTGTGTGTGTATGAGAGAGAGTGTGTGAGTCTGACACAGCGGTGTATTATTGTCTAAAAAGGGACAAATTGAAACAAACATTATCTTCGGGTGTTACAAATGTGTGAACTGAACCATTTTTGATTATATGTAGATTACACTAACTAAGACGAGCTGGAGAAATATAATTTTACTATTCATGTATTTTTTTTAACTTAACACAGGTTAATTTGATTCGAACATATTTTTTGTAATATAAACATTTAGCGTGTCTGAACTGAATCATTATATTTTTTTTATATGACGATTATACCAAATAAGTTACAAAGTGGAAAAAATACTTAAATATTCTTAAAATATTTTGAAACTTTGCAAACGGGTCAATTTGGCCCAAACATAATAGGAGAGTCAATCTATAACTTATTATAAAACACTGTAAATCAGATTTTATTCAGCTAAAGTTTGTTCTGGACAACCAAGGAACTTGACTCTGTCAAAATCTGTACAAAACACATTATTACTCTAAAATATTACCAAAAACATACTAGTACTAATTACTATTTAAAATATTATCACAGTTATAATCCTATATTAAACTTTTTCCTTCTACTTCCATGAGTCTTACCGGAAGCCTGTTTGTGGAGCGCTGCGTTGAGAACAGAGCGGAGTTCGCTGCTGCCTGAGAGCTTGGCGTAGTAGAAGACGTCATGGCCGAGCGAGTCCACTGTGTTGAGGTGGGCTCCTCTCTGCACCAGTAGCTGGGCAGTAACTGGGCAGCAGCCCTCACTCGCCAACATCACAGCAGTCCTGAGAGGAAAAGCAGTGCACATGTGAGACACCGCTAAGACCTGACTTCACCTGTAGGAGAATTACCATTGTCATAGAGTGCGAGTAATATCTAAGATTGAATTTGAATTGAAATGCCTTTTTTAGTCCCGCAGTGAGGAAATTGCATCTTACAACAACTGAAAGATTGAGAGAATGGCAGAAAAGAGAGAATACACATAAAAACACCTCTATAAATAAAAAAAATATGACACATCGGTTAAAAGTGATACCGATATATTGATGCTTCTCAGTAGAACAGTTACGATTTGTAGTATAGAGTATTAATAATGTAATTTAATTAATATACCGTAAAAATCATTTAATTTAAAACATTTCTGACAATAATTTAAATACATAATAATAAATTAATTAATAAAAACATGCATAATTTAAAATGTGTTAGAGCATAAGACCTGATAATTATAAATAAAGAAATGTAAAATAAATAAATAAAAAATATATGCATCATTAAAAATGTGTTAGAGAGCCAAGACCCGAGTTCTCCTGTAGGATAATTACCATCATAAATTGCGAGCGATATCAAAGATTGAATTGAATTTGAATTGCAATGCCTTCATTAGTCCCACAGTGGGAAAAATCACACCATACAACAACAGAAAAAGAGAGAGAATGGCAGAAAAGAGAGAATACAGATAAAAACATATCTAAAAATCAATAAATATATAAGTTTTAATGATACATCGGTTAAAAGCAACATTGATATACTGTATTGACGTTTCTCAGTAGAACAGTTACAATATAGAGTATTTATAATCAGTTTAAATAGACAATTATGAATAAACAATTATACATTAAATAAAAATGTAATGTGCATAATTTAAAACTCATGAATCAAACTCATTGAACATTCCTTTCACCGCAGACTGAAACTGAGGATGACCTGCGCTCTTCCTCCCTCTACTACAGAGCTGGTGCTCAAAAAAAGCAAATGTTTGAAAATGTAATTTTGTGAAGAAAAAAAAAAAACGTTTCTCTTTTAAGTTTTAAAACTTTTAATACAATTACAGTAAATGCAGAGACTTCACTGTCAAACCTCAGAGTCTTTCTCTTCATTACCTTTTTCCATCCCTGAACAAACCACTGGTGCCTCGGGCAACTATCCCAGCATTAAAGTGCTGTTTTATCGCGGTGAAGAAATAATATAATATGGGAGCAAAACCAGAAACCGCAGTGTGAGCACAATGTTGGGAAAATAGCTGAAGCACAAAACGTCTGCGTTAAACAGTCCGTATTATCAATTGACACGGATTAACACGGGCAGAATTATCTGCCAAAACTAAAATTGATTCTTATAAATTAGAATTCTCACCTCACAGTGACTCTCGTAGGCTACTGCATTTAGTCATTTAAAAAATAGAGCTGTCAGGTTCCCATTTACCAAAGCATATGAGATCGGCTCCCGCAAAGCCGCAAAAATAAACCGCATTGTGTTACGGTGAACAACTTTAAATTGTTTTTAACACTAATGTGAATTGTTTTGCTTGAAGTTCAGTGGAGCTATTGGTTGTGATTTTCCAGAGAGCCAGTTGCCGTTGTCAATAGAGCCACATCTGGCCCGCGAGCCACAGGTTCCCGATCGTTGCTTCCAACGAAACAGTCCAAAAACATCAAAAATGCATTACAGTCTTGTAATGCAAGAAATGAAGTGTGAAAAAAAGTGTTCAAAAATTCAAGTACTTTACACTTGCTAGACAACCCAAGGTCTATACTTCCTGCTCAGTAGAAGCGTTTGTGACGGTGCTATAAATGATTCACACACACTGAATCTTGAATAAACACTGGAGGTAAAATAAACCTTCAAGCAGTGTGAATTTTTTACAACTTCTTCAGAATAGCTTATTGTCTCATACTCCAGAAAACCTAACTCAAGTACTGGAACTGAAAAATAAAATACCAGGTAAACAAGGGCTTTGGGGAGGAAGAACGTGTTTTAATGGGTCTGAGGAGAGGAGATGAGCTTTACAGCTCTAGGGAGGAAGCCGTCTCTCAGTCTCTTTGCTTTTGGCTTGATGTTTCTGTTCAGTTTGTGAAAGGAAAGCGGCTCAAACGGTCCTTTTCCCGGGTGGTAGGGGTCCAGACTCCGGATCAATGCATCTAGTGATCAGAACCTGGGAGAAAGAATCCTACTGTAGAACCTAAGTCTTTTCAGTTCTCAGGAGAGCAACTCCAAAACCACCATCACCTTCAGACACAGGAAACCATCTAATGTGGTTCTGTGGAAGATGACGAGTCCTCGAGAGGATTGCCGGAACCTTTTTTGAGGGTTTGTTGAGCTTTCAGGTTGTGTACAAGAAATGTTCAAAGACCATATTGTGAATTGCGAGGAATTTGATCGTTTCCTCTAACTGTACCCCTTCGTTTTCAAATCCCTTCAAAATAAGTATAATAATGAAAATAATAATCCATCTTATTATGAAGGTACCTTACATGGTCTGGCTGGTGATTAGGATGAGGTCTTCACCATTGTTAAATAGAGGAGCGGTGTAAAAAATGTGTACATCTTTTATTCAGATGTAAGTGCAACAAAAAAGACATTTTTGAAATTAAGTTCAAGTTCAGTGCATTTGTGAGGCGCTTTTCACAGTTACAAAGTCTCAAAGCCCAAAAAAAAATTAATTGAAATAAAAAAAAATTATTAAAAAGAAATTATGAATAAAAGATCAGTTTTTTAAATTAATATTATTTTCAGATATTTATTGTGATATATATGGTACTGTGAAGTTATTATCAATGCCCTATTAAAGATTGATGACCAAGACATACCTGCCACTTTTATCACTGGCATTGGGGTTGGCACCTCGGACCAGTAAACTTTGGCAGACATCTTTGTGCGCATGTCTGGCAGCCAAGAGCAGAGGTGTGTAGCCATCCTAAAACACACACAAAAAAGGAAATAAACTCCATAATAAACTTGTTAAATCTCCATCTCCGAGAGTAACTTCTTCACAGCTGCCATGAAGAACGTTCTACAACATTTAGAAGTAGTTTAGCTACAGATTAACCATGTTTGCACTGGTACAGTAATGTCTAAATGGGAAGCGTATTTTTATTTCCTTGGGGAGACTTATGAAAAATTCTAAATGGGGATAGTGAAATGCAGCCCACCACATGCCCACAGGCCAAAATATGGATGAATAACAGTGGAGAGCGTAAAACGAAGCCCTGGTGATTCAGAAAGCAGTGGACGACAGCGTTTCTATTCTCTAAAGACTTACAATCTATTAAAAACCACTACAGAACGTGTGGTATCGACATGCGCGCAGCAGAATTCATAAAAAATACCTTTATAACACTGCATTAAAGCTTTGTAATTCTTTACATGCTTTCAGAACTCTCCTTGAATAATTCATAGTGAAGCGTTGCAAAACACAAAAGTCAATTACACAGGTTGTTTGGTTTTCACACCGAAAGCTCTATAACATTTCTGCATAACAACTCGCAACATGGTGTCAATTCTCATAAACTGATGTTACAGGTCTTATGGAACAAATGCAGAAATTAATGTTACGTTTGAAGTCAAAGATTTAAACACATTTTTTTTTTTATTTCGCCAAGGCCTCCTAGAACAGAAAGTCTTGTGACTATAGTGCAGTATTTTCCACAACTCAAATGTATTCTAATGAGTATTAATGATTACTATAAATCAGCATTTCACCTCGTTTACAAGCTGAAATTAAATCCAGAAGCAATTAGCTGTAAATAGTCGAGAAAAATAAGCATGTGTATGATTAATTTTGTTTACCTAAAGAAAAAGAACGTAAAATTTGTCTTTATAAACTGAGTTTATGAAACCACTGTGGTTCCTAATGAATCATTTTATAAGGTGCTGCAAAGTCCACAAATGCTCTATAAAACTAACTTCTTCCAGACCATCTCAGGCATTAAGAACTGAAAAAAAAAATGTAAATTCTATCTAATTATACACATACACACACACACACACACACACACACACACGCCAACGAATACATTTGGTAACGTATAAAACGTATATATTTGGCAACGTATACAATTGACAAGGTATATAATTTTATTTAATATTTATATAAAAATATAACTTGGCAAGTGGAATGCTGCAATAATAAACTGTAATGACTAATTGATAAAATAAAGTAAAGTGTTACATTTTCTATAAAAAGTATATAGTAAATCAGAAAATGTAACATGTATAAATGTACATATTACTTTTTTTTTTTTTTTTTTTTTTTTTAAAGAAAATGTAACAATTTACTTTATTTCATCAATTAGTTATTACAGTTTATTATTGCAGCATTCCTGTTGCCAAGTCAGTAGAGCTGGTGTTCACAACCAGCAAAAAAGCATCTGAGAATTTTTAGAATTAAAGCATCTTATAATGCAAAGGGGTTATGCAAACCCTAACCCTAACCCTATAAATGCAAATAATGGTTCTCAGAAAACTCTAAACAGAGCATCATTTCTGAGCATTTCTGCTCGACGGGGATGAATAAAATCAAGCTGTAACACTCTCCCATGTACCCCACATGCTGGAAGGGGTGAAAATGAGGAACGGGATCAAGTGAGAATTTTCTAAATGAGAGCCTGCAGCTTCAGGCAGAGGTTCTGCCAAGGACACGGAGGTTCCACGTCCATTTGGATGCTGCAAGGCACTTTGAGTTTCTATACAGAAACTACACATTATGTATTGAGTGAGAAATCATACTTGCTTGTGTTACTTGGAACCCTAAGGTGGTTTCAGTGGGGTTCTGGACGATAAATGTCAGCAGGTAATTCAGCACTTGAAAAGGGAAAGGGCTGAGTGGGCGAGAGTCATCAGGCAGAAACGTGCCAAGCTTGAGTTGGAAAGATGAGGACGATGGATAATCGGTGACCGGGAGCTGGATGGTGCTGAGGCATCGCTTCCGACTCTCTCTGTCTCTCTTCTCTGAAGCTCTTCAGTCACGCTTGTCTAAACGAGAGCCACAGCTCCAGGACATGCCATCTCCCACACAAACCCACCGCCACATGCCCCTTCTGTAAATCACCGCTAAGAAAAAGAAAAGCGCTTCATACTGCGGCTGCATGATTTGAGCTTTTTAGGGGTCTTTGTGTGGAGAAACCCAATCGAAATCCCACCTATTTTTCAGGGAAAAAAATATTTTTGTACAGGGTTCCTACACATTCTGAAAGATACAATCCAAGCACTTGTTCAAATTTTTCCAGCACCATGCAGTTGTGGTCAAATTTATATTTAAAGCCATGTCAAAATGAAATATTTAGGGAACGTTTTCTCTAATTGTAAAGTTCAATAAAACACCACATTTTAGCGGTTAGTAGTTTCCAAGTTCTACAGAAAGTTCTCGTAAGTTCTGCTGAAGACATCAGTAGTAGAACTTTCATAAAACTTCAAAACATGCATCTCCACTATATGGGTACTCTAAATCACATTGCTCGCTCAAATGGCTATGATGATAGAATTTTCAAGGTTGTGCTCCACACACGTCAGATCTCACTTGCTCAGTTGGCATCTACAGGACCAACAGAACCGAACCAAACCAACGAGTTAATATAACCATCTGCTGATCAATTTACCCAAATATTCTGCTTAATGGGTGCAAATGTTTTGGATGTTTATTTAATTACGGCGATGACATGGCAAGATGATGCTGAGTCACAAATAGGACAAGAATTTACAAAGCTTCACTTTGCTTAAGTTTATTCTGCCTACGGTAATTTAAAGTCGTAAAAGAGTGAGCAAATTCATCGATATTGCCCACTAGAGGAAGCAGCATAAAAATTGTGTGTTGCATTTAACCTTCCAGTGAAGTGCCACACACACACACACACACACACACACACACACACACACACACACAACCGGAGCAGTGGGCATCAGTTGGTTTATTTCTAAACTATTATTTTAGCCTTGTTCTTGTATTGTTAAAAGCCTGTCATGTAAAGCTTGTAAACAGATATTTAATTACTTTGCTATAATTGCAAATTTCCTTTTTTCAATAATTTTTTTTTCCGTTTTTTAGTCACAGGGCTTCTTGTTGCTAGGCAAACAAAACATTTTTTTCTATTGTTTGTTTTGCAAATAAAAAAAACAAAGTGCCATGAGACTCAATTCTTAAGTTCACCCAAAAAAAATTAAAGTGGATGAAAGAAAATGCCAAAGCTGATAAAAGCACTTGACAACAGTAAATCTGCTGCTTCAGTGATGAGCACAGCCTACATAATGCATTCACTCATTTGCATTTCACTTTTGATAAATTCACTAATGGCACTTTTGGGTAGAAAATCTCCCTCCATAATATATAATACATTTAGCACGATGTTTTTCATTATTTACACATTTAGATCACTGATGAAGAAGAAACAGGAAGTGAAGGGATGTGACAGAGTTTCTTGGCACTGAGACGCTCATATTGATAAATCGGTCCACTAATAAATAAACACTTTTACAGTTCATAGCGACTGTTTATGACAAAAACGGCTTTTGATCAAACACATTGAGATCATAAACCGAAGACTGAGTTCTGAGTATGACTTCTAAATATTTGATTTAAGCTCCATAATAACGGAATAGGGGAAAAAAAACATATTTTGGGAAATATGAAAAAAGCATGAGGAGAAATGTTAAAAATTCCGAAGTTTAACAAGTTAATGAATCATTTTAAAAGCAGTGACGGAGTTGTGATCACAGCCTTCATTAAAAGTTGGTTGTTTTCTTGAAACTACTTGAGAAATGACGACAATTTCTTCAAAGTTTAACCATCATGTTAGAACACTAATTGAGATTAAATCTCTCTACAAATTGTCTCAACAAAACAATCCAGGCACATTTTTATCTTAATATAGATTTCACAGAAAAATGTCAGGACAAGATAAAAAAAAAAACTAAAAACTTCAGAAAATAACCCATGCATACACGTTCATCTAAAAATATTTTAAATACCATTTGCCACAAACAGGATGTTTCTTTTTTGGGGAAAAAGTCTAACCATCTACTGTATAAGATGGAAAAAAAAAAAAAAAAAAAAAAAAAAAAAACGATAGATGAATGGGTGAGAAAAAACCCCACAAACAAATATATACATTTTATTGTTCTCCCCGTTAGACTTCCAGAACTAATTTTTTTTGAAAATCATATGATTAGAAAATAAATGAATAAATAAATAAATAAATAAATATATATCCAAATTTGGAGCTGCTCCCCTAGTGGTAACTGCAATGGAAACACCATGTAGCGACTAATTGCTGTTACCTGGTGATCCAATTATGTATTACAAGTGTATACTTGTATTCATTACGTTTTTTGAAATGTTCTTTTTTATTTAAGTCCCTGTAAACTGATTATAAACAAACTGCATCACCAGTGATTATACACAAACTGCATCACCAGTGATAGTCCAAAACGCAATTCTGATAGATCTTATATTATTTACAGTATTTCAGATAAATGTATTATTTTATAACTTAATATAGCCAAATGCAAAATTCACTCTTGCTCTAATCAAAGTAAGTTTGCTTCTTCTGGAACAACATGGACCAGAACAAACAAAACCCATCTACAATAACAACAATGGTGGCCATCTCTCCTGTTGTTAAAAACTCCTGTAGTTGTCACGACCAAAAAAAAAACGTCTGCGATTCTTGAAGGAATGGCAGGGAATAAATTGCAGAAGCAAAAGCATAAGGGAAAACAATCTCGGACCAGCAAAATCCCTGTCGAGATGACCTCAAGTGTCCCGTGAAACTGAGGAGGAAACGTTTACCACACTTATGGAGAAAGACCACGGGTTCTCTGGGATGTAGCCAGCAACAACAACAAAAAAAGCCAGAAGACATTTTCTCAGCAGTTCAAGTATCTCTAATTTGAATAATAAGAAACTCATACATACCGAGTCTTTAGGATTGACTTGACACTTGTGCTCGCACAGAAGTTCCACTATGGCAACGTTTCCAGACGCAGCTAGGAAGAAAAAAGACGGGATGATTATTCCAAACAAGTTATGGCTACAGCAGACACAAAGACGGATGTAAATGGCCAGCCAACAATTATCGTAAACAGATCTTCCTTGCGCATCTCCAACAAAACAATAAAAAAAAAAACAAATCTACAAAGCTGCTGGACTTCAACCTTCAGCATGTCATCGGCATGAAAATGTCAGACATTTCAATCACCTCCACAGGATAAATGAAATCTGCCCGTCTGACTTTTGTGCTCTTAGATGTTGAAAAAGACAGCGTCGGGAAGATTTCCAATCTCGATGCGCTGACAAAAGCACAATAACTGGAGAGAAACTGTTATCCACTGACATGAGGCCAATTTTTTTCATGTGTTTCTAAATACGTTTGAAGATAAATGCCCTTACAATTCGTCGAGTGCTGTCCATAAAACAGCAAAGTCAAGAGAGGCCTAGCAATTTGGTGGAGGCGGTCAAGAATAACATGTCATTCTGATGCTGGAGAGGCGGCCGAGTCGCGAGGTCAATGTTGGGAGTGAACACCAAATAGCTTCGATAAATCACAAAATAAAAACAAACATTCTGTCCAAAAACATCACATGCTCTTGTCCTTGATTGACTCTTGTTGGCATCGAAATACTTTGCTATTAAATACAGTGGTAGCTCTACGAAGTTAATCCGTGCCGAGAGCCGTTTCGTTTGCCAAAATATTCATTACCTGAGCCGCATTTTACATGAGATCCATATAATCCGTCCCATGACTTCATAAATACAAACAATTTTTTTAAATATATGATAAAATATAGGTAACAGACAATCTCACAACATTTCCGCCAACGTGAAATAACATTATGCTGATTTCCGTAATCTTGCGCAACGTCGCAATTTCAGAGACGCAGTCATTTCAATGTGGCAGAATACAAGCTTATTTTATATTTTGGATGAAAGACCTCTGAAACTAACTTGCTTAAGATGTTTTTTTTTGTCTGAACTCTCATCTAAATGCATGCTAACGGTAAGAAACGCTCCTTTCGTATAGCGAAAATATAGCAAAACACAGATTTTATTTGCTGACAGAGTATTATACATTTTCTTTCAACTTGTGGGGCGGGATTTCTGTACAGGCAGTCTACTGTGATTGGCCACTGAAAATGTGATGGGCTGAAAAGGTAATGTTTAGATTAGGAGCAACTATTCAAATCAGAAACATGGACATGATTCTATATTTTAAGCAAATAAAGTGTCAATCAAGATCATATTAGCCAATCACATTAGCGCTCACCACCAAATAAGAGTCAAGGATAACACCCTGACCAAAACATGTAAGAATCATGAGTTTGACTTTAAATTCAAGCTCAATTCACGTGTTATTCAGCCAACGGTGTCTCAAATCAGCTGAACAAACGCAAACCGAATGTAGAGTATAAAAAACAATGACCAAGACAATTACTGTGGCTGGCAAGCAGAAAGGTGTCAATGGCTAGGACAACATGGAGAATAAAGAAAAAGGAAGAACTCACTCACTGGTGGCGATCTATGCAAGTTGGCAATCTACTGTATCATAAAGTGTAAAGTACAGTGTGATTTGTGCCCAAGTGAAATGTTGAAAGACAGAGTAATGGCTATTTTTTATTCTCGTTTTCGCAAAAGTAGTAGTGAATGATTATTTTACGCCCAAATCTGATTGAAATGTTCTCCCATCAAACCAGAAGCGTAAACTCTTACCAGCGTGATGAAGAGCCGTTCTCCCCGAGCCGTCCAGCACATCCACCACACACTTGCTCTGCGGAGGAAAACACATCAAACTAGTTGCTTCCATCAATCAGCCAATCACGAGTGTCCTAATCCACCTCCGCATCACAGAAAACCAGAGCGGAAAAACCACCTAGAACTGTGCAGAGGCGTTCAAACTTTCAAACATTTCACGACTCTGTCTGCTCAGAGTTCATGGATGAAGAGCTTTTCTTAGGGGTCATCTGCAGCTTCTGAATCCCAACTGTGACAACCAAAGGCACCTAAACGTGGTCTAATTGCTTTTCTTGACTTCACAACTAACAGTTTCAATCCATGCTGCGATTATTCAAAGCAACGGGCAGCAACTCAACATCAAATCCCTCGGCGAGAAGACGAGCCACTGAATCTTCAATGAGCTTTTCTTCATTCGCAAAACCCACTCCGACTCCAAATCTCCTACGGGAATCAGGCCTTGAACGTTCTTATTCGTGAGCTATATTCAAGGCGGCTAGATTAATTATTAGTGCATGCTGCATGTTGATTCATATCATTTCCCCATCAATCAGAAATAAACAGATTGCGGTTTAACACGATGCTGGCTGTCGTTTTTACTACGATGAACCAAAAATACCATTGAATGCAGAACCACAATCTTCCAATTTCAAAAGACATTATTTGAAGACCCTGAATTGTTCTCTTGACAGTTGCCGTTCCATATTTGCACTTGTTTGGTTGAAAAAACATTGTGAACTTTATGTTATGTAATCAAAAAAATTGTATAATTATTATAATCAACAATAAATTAATTTAATTAATTTGAATTTCTGTTATTATTCTACTTCTATTGTTGCTGTAAATGGGTTAATATTTGTAAATAACACGTACATAACTTTATCAGAAATGTGTTTTTTGTTTAACCGAGAAAGAAACCACATTCTGAATGACATTTCGCCCAAAAGAGTGCAGCTGTATTACAGTATTTCCATAGAACTTTCTGCAGTGTTTGGAAAGTCAAGCAGGAAGTCTGGTTTCTGACGTGTGGATATGAGTTTAATTCACTGGGTCTGACAGATCTCCAGCAATCTTCAGCTAATGATGATCTCAAGCTGGAGGCTCAAACAAGTTCAGTGGTCAAGCTCAGTTTGTTTCACCTAAGACAGCAGGCCAAAGCAAAATTCTTTCTTTCACACCATCACTTTGAGATTTTAATATATATTTAATTATATTTAATATATATAATATGCTTTTATTACACCTCGTTTAGATTATTGCAATGCACGTTTAACTGGGCTGAGAAAGAAACCACTTACAAGAGTAATTACTCCAACTTTGACTGCACTCCATTAGCTGCCGGTCAGTTGATTTTAAAAATAGTTCTCTTTGCTTTTAAGTGTCCGTCAATGACACACTTAACCTGACAAAAACAAAACGGAAACTATAAAAAAAAAACTCACGATCAGGGACAAAAACATTTATGGACACTTTTGTCAACAAATAAAAACTAAACTAAATGCATTTCGTGATGACGTCCAATCAAAATCGGAGCTTGGGGTGAAAGGCGAGTGCAAAGGCCAATCAGAGAACCAATCAGATCACGGAGTCTTTCAGCTGAGCACAAAACGCACGGTGAGCTGGCTAAAATAGAGACTATAGCTTCATCAAAAATGTCTACTAGCGGTCAGATATATGGATTAGTTTAAAATTTAACTTTTTTTTTCTTTCACAGTGCAACCACTTGTTACTCGTAAATGTGGTCCAATTATAATTTATTTTATTGTATTTAATTTTCTGTTTGTTGTGGTTTCATTTATGAGAATACATTTATTTGGATTGAAAGAAAAGGTCATAATAATAAGTTCAGGAAAAATAAAGGTTTTTTTTCCAATTTAGTAAGGGCTTTGCATATATTTTATGTTCATAGTCACTACGTATTCAGATTTCTTAGACATAGATCTTCAGTAAACATTTAGAATATATAGCACCTATATTTTTGTTGACTTAATCTATATTGTAATTCGGTCGACTACAATTAACAAAACAAATTACCGTAAGATGATTAATTTGGGACTAAAATCAAAAGACTAGTATGACTAAAAACTAAATAAATAATCTGTCCAAATGAACACTGCTTGCTCCAAAGTTTCTTTCAGAGCTCCTCCAGCCTTACACTAGGAGTAGGTGGTCTGCTGACCTCAGACTGAGAGGAAACTCAGAGGTGACCGAGCTTTCTCAGTTGTTGCCACCCGGTTTTTAAATCTCTTCTGAAAACCCACAACTTTTTTTTCGGAGATTTAACCTGGTGTGAGATGTTGGTTTTTACGGTTTTGATCGTTTTACTTTTGGTTTATATTTGTTTTTATATCTTGTGTGTTTTATACGTTTGATTGTTTGTGTACAGCACTTTGGCAATAGTGATGGGAAATTAGATACATTTATCTGATTCGGATCTATAATTCTCGAACAGTAAAGTGAATGAATATTTGAGTGTATCGTTAATTTCGTATACTAATACACACATTTTCACAAAACTATTCAAATCATGTGAAAACTTAGCAAAACATGATCTACGTCCTGCATCTGCCCGGCCATCTTTGTTTTAAACAGCGCAAGTCACTTGATCGTGGTCACGTGACGTGAACTAAATGAACGAAGAACGAATGATCCGTTTGCACGAATCACAAATAAACTACAGTAATCACAGAGGAAACCTGTTCATTTAGAGGCATTCACGAATGACACATCACTATTGGCCAACTGTGTTGATTTTAAGATGCTTTATAAATAAAGTTTAAGTTAATGAATTTCTAAACAGTCTGTCGAGGTTAAGAAGAAATGTCAAGACTTTAGAAACATCGAACACTTCTCATGCTCAGACACAGAAACACTGGCTGGAGCTGGAACATTTTAACATGCTAGTAATTGTATAGAGCTTAGATAAAAAAAATGTTCGGAAATTTCTGTTCTGCGTGAAAGTAGCGGAGACCGGAGAAAAATCTTTAAAATGGATCAATAATTATAAAACTACTTTTTATTTACAACTGGGCAAAATGAAATGTACGTCTGGAAAAATATACAATTAAGTGAAGGAAAGTCAATGATTTTCTGGGCAAGGACACGATTACAATACATTATGGTAAAATATTAGAAACATTTCACTTGCATTTATTAATTTAAATGAGTCACTATAAAAAAGTAATCATCATTAATAACATATCACTGTATAATAACCAGTTACTAATCAAGTTAACAAAAACAACATACCGGTATATACAATGTTGAAGATCCATAGAATCAAGAAAACAATAGTAATATTTTTACAACTAAAAACAAACAATAAAGACAAAAAGATGCATTTCTAAATTTGATAATTTTTTTTTCCATTTTCAAAAAATTAATGGCAGGCCTCTCGTTGGCAATGCTTTACCATCTTTCACATTCTTTCTTCAGAAGCGACTTCTTAAGTTGGACTTTTGAAAACAGTAGAATTGACAAGAAAAAGTTCTGACCTGAATTAATTTTCACAATAAGTCAGTAATATTGGCATGAAGATAAAAATATATAAAAAAAATACCAGACTGTGCAAGACCTTCGAAAATCTCCCAACCTGCCCACACACATTTCAACACAGACCACATTCCCCAAGTTCAGTTTAAAGCGTTTTGTTGGTAATATTTATAATAATGGACAGAATGCATGAAAGATGAAAACATAAAAAAAAAAAAAAAAAAAAAAAAAAAAAAAAAAAAAAAAAAAAAAAAAAAAAAAAAAAAAAAAAAAAAAA
>MU204205.1:4879646-4905555 GCA_017309775.1 Paedocypris sp. Pulau Singkep
AAAAAAAAAAAAAAAAAAAAAAAAAAAAAAAAAAAAAAAAAAAAAAAAAAAAAAAAAAAAAAAAAAAAAAATCACATTACCTGCAGTAACTTTTTGGCACAATCGAGATGATTGTTTTTGGCAGCGATGTGTAAAGCGGTGAATCCTGCTTAGAAGAGAGAAAACAAGCAGCGATCACAATTCGCTCACAGACAGAACTGAAAAAACACAAGGTTCCTACACTTTCTGCAAAATAAAATTCAAGCACTTTCACGGCCCATGATCAAGTTTTTCCAGCACCATACAGTTAAAATTATATTAACAGTAATACTGTTATAAGTAATAAATATAATAACAGTATATTTCAAGCTATGCCTAAATCAAAATGAAACATTACCATTTTGGGGGGGAAGTTTTCTCCAAATGTAAAGTTTATTAAAACATCAAGTTTCACGGGTTGCTAAGTTTATAAGTTCTACAGAAAGTGAACTTTCTTTGTTCAAAGTAAAAACGAGGAATCTAATTTTAAAAAGGTGTCTGACATTTTAAAACCAAAAAACATTTTCAATGCATGTTTAAATACAAACAAATATTATTATATGTTAAATACTAAATTAAATACTAAAGTCTGAAAAACTGCCCTCCCCACAGGCCGTGGTAAAATTATCAGACTTCGACCAGCAACGACAACATGTTTGGGAAACACTGCGTTAATGCATTAAATTTGTATGTGCATTGATATTGATAATATAGTGGCAATAGTTTGAGTCGCCACTTCACTTGACCAAGCCCGTCACTGCTGAATCTGAACACATCTCAAGTTGATTTAAAGTTTAGTATATCCTGCCTTCGAAATTTCGTACGACCAAAACTTTATCACTTGTGGAACAATTAGGCGTTTTAAATCGTCTGGACAGAGAAGAAGTCCGGTGGCAGTAGTTCAACCTAGCCGAATTTCACATTCTAAAAAACAAAAAGCAAAATAACACCAGCTTGGCAAAATAATTCCAAACCTGACAAAAACACGAATGAAAAAACCGTCTTCGTATTGAAGAAGCCTTTGTTGTTTGTGATTGAAATAGCCTATAGTTGTAGTAGCTAAAGAAGTAGCAAATGTTTCGTCATTTACGTTTCGGACGTGCACTCATCCGGTTTCCACTGTATAATAACATTTTCAAGCATTTTCAAGCACTTTATTTCAAATTGAAGCATTGTCAAGGCCTTGAAAACACTATTGAAATTCAAGAATTTTCAAGGATTTCAAGTGCGCGTAGAACCCTGAAAACAACAAAGACCATCCCTTGAAAAAAACCATCTAACCAACCTGAAGCATCCTGTGAAGAAGCATCGGCCCCGTGAGCCAAGATAACGGCGAGGCAGTCAGCCTGACCTCTTAAAGCGGCCACGTGAAGACTGTGAGAGAGAGAAGGAAGGAAAACGTTAGCGTGTAGTCTGCTTAGCTTACTCACATGAACCTCAGAACATTCTTGACAGCTCGGTGCCCACTAGTTCTCCAGTGGTGTGAAAATCTGAGTGCGTCAGGAGAAATCCATCCTGAGTTTAAAGTGACGCGCCAACGAAGATGATTGTTTTAGGTGAACAATGGGCTGGTAATATTGGGCTTTTATCCCATTAGGCACTTCTGAGTTCCACAATCCCTCCATGAACCAACATCTTACAGACACACCTGGGAAAAGCATAAATTAACGTGAGAAACGGCGTTCATCCTTCTGAAGGATTAGAACAGATCCAGCAGGATCTCATTTTTCAGCCAAGGCCAAGCGAGATGCCCTGATAATGATTTCACTCCGGAAATCTGCATGTCGAATTAAAAAAAAAAAAAAAAAAAAAAAAAAACATGAAGTTTTACAGATTCCTACGAAAAAAATAATGTTATTTAAAAAGCATCTCGTGAAAAATTAATGCAATTTGTTGGGTAAAAACTTACAAGTTGAGCTGTTAAAAAGGTGTCATTAAAAGAAGCTGCATTTTAGATAAAGTGGAAGTCCAAAAAGAAAAACGTAAAAAATAACTTTTTTACAGGAAATTGCTCAGCATTTTACACAAATAAAGAGTATTGTACAGCACACTATGAATTAATATACTTTCCGAACATTCCAAAGTTCTGTGCTTTTTACAACAAAAGATTCATTAGAATAGTAATAAGGCTTTTAAACCCCGAATCAAACCAGAAAATCATAAATTCCATGAGTCCAGTTTTCGCACAAACCGTAATAACCATTCACCGCCATCGCATTAATATTAAAGAGTAGCTTTGTCTTGTAATAAGCATCATCACTGGCCCTTGTGCGTTCCTTTTCAAGGTAAATAACATGGTCACCAGAGCATATGATTACCAAATCACACGGGGTCTCATGTTCACCGCGTTCGTTATCAACGAATTACATCTCCATGGTGACGGTGAGGGTCCGGAAAGACAGCGTGGCTTTGTGTTCCGCATGTGCCTCTCTGGCTTGTGAACTCTCTCGGGAACAAGCACTCCAACACAATGAACGCCTCAAATGGCAAGATAAGGATTTATTGAGAGCCAATGAGAGCCATCCCGACACGGGACACAGGAAACCCATTCAGGTCAGCATCCCAGTTCAGTACATAAAGCGCGTCTCTCCATCCAATAGCACTCTATAAGCACAAGAAATTTACATTCTTGGAAAAAGATTGGTGCAAATTGTTGACACTATTTATTTATTTATTTTTTTTAGAAAAAAATGAGTGCTTTAATTTGATTGGATGAGTTTTCATTAAGTAAATAAGCTGCAAGTAAAGTTTTTTTTTTAACTTTGTAATTGATACATTTCTTTGAATCATGAATAAAATGTAATGAAAAAAAAAAACATGTTTTTTACACGTATAAAAGCCACTCAATAGGCGAATATTATATCAATACGGATTTAAAAAAGCCACTCAATACGTTTCCCCTGTAAAGCTCAGAATTTACTAGAGCCTTCTGCAGTTAGAAAAAGATTTACCCAATTGTATTTTGTAACTGTAAATTGTTATGAGGATTTTTTTTTTTTTATTAAAGGGAGTGCTTCGATTCGATTGTATGTTTTTTAACTAAAATTACAGCTAAATCTGGACCATTCCATTTGATTCCTTGCAACAAAAGTAAAAAAATAGTTTATTTTTTATTTCCACATTTTTGAGCCTGATGCTTTTCTTTGCACTTTTTATTTTCAGTAAACAGTTATCAAAAAGGAATTAAGTATTTCCATAACATTAAAAAATAATTAGGTTGTTATAATTGTTATATGTATAATAAACTTAATTAATAAGGCTATAATTAACCTACAATATAGTAATATACCTACTGTCAAAATTAAAACGCAGTAACCACTTTAACAAACTTAGGTAAAGTTTACTGCTACGGTACTAGTAAATTAGTTCTCTGTAACAGGAAATGTAAAAGGTTCTGTTCAAATTTCATACGTTTTTAGTGTACAATGAAGAACACTGTACCTCAAATACCATTATAAGAAAGAAAACACAAAAATCACGTTTAGACTTTTACAGGAGCAATTTCCATATGAAGCATTAAGGCTTGTGGTTTTCCCCCCCTTTAAATAAACCAGTTTTACAGCCAAATAACTATGCAAAAAAATGAATTTGAAAATGTGGCTTTGTGAATTTGACAGTCAAAGTTACGTAAAGTTTTCCTTCTACACTTTTTTCGAGCAGAAACAGTTCAAGAGTTGTATTTGTAAAGGTCAGCAATATAAATCAAATCTCTGGATGCGTTTCATTTCTCCACTGTGGACGATAGAGTGTTTAATGCTCATTTATTTAAAGTGACACTCTCTTACATTATCCGCATCTGATCTATGGCTGTCAAATAAAGAGAAAAACAGAAACGCTGAACCTTGAAAGACTTTCCGATGGCTTCCAAATATCAAGCCAACACAAGGTTGACAAATGGCTAGATGAGTCGACTCCATCAGTTTGGTGCTTGAACATTCTTGAGAGCTTAGTTTATTGTCCGTCGTGCCAGGAAGTGTTTCTAAAAAAGCATCACTCCCTTGCAAACTGCGTAACTACAGCCATAATCAAATCGACCCATTCACACGTAATCATCTGCATTATGAGAAAAGAGGGGTGAAATCAAGATGGATGCAAAGGCAATGTTAACAAAATAAAAGCGTAAGATTGTGACTAATTGTGCTTTCCATTTCAACGCTAGACGAGCAGATGCGACGGCGCAAAACATACGTCCTTTTGCAAGCGACTACGTGATCAGCCGCAAAGAAACTTCCCCATGCACATCTGAAACGGATTGAAAAGCACTTGCGTGTGGTTTATACGCTCATATTTCAACACGAAAGCCAAACAAATCGAAAAGACACAAACCCCGAAGCAAAGGGGAACATTGGTTACTCACGCAGACTTCCCCTCGCCGTCCAGTTTGGTGGGAGACGGTCCTTTCTTCGAGAGGAGCGCTGAGACTTTCTCCACCTCTCCGTGCTCCACGGCGCTGAGCAGACGCTCGTCATTCTTGTTCCACTCGTGGGTCTTAAAAACAGCAAAGAAAAAAAAACAAAAAAAAAGTTCAGCAATATTTTTCAAAATACCATTTTTATATGCATTATAAACATCATTTTTATTATTTTGTGTCAGGATTTAAATGACTGCATTATTCTAAGTGAAAAGCGTAGTTTCAAAAAGGTATTGCTTTTTAACACAAAGACATGGAAAAAATATGGAAATTTCAAACAATAGTTTGAACAGTAGTTCAAATTTTCAAACAATATCCCTTTGTGACTGATACATTTCTTTGAATCATGAATTAAATATTTTTTTGTTTTATAAAAAATACCTTTTATACACGTATAAAAGCCACTCAATATGCAAGTGGCGTATCAATACATATTGAAAAAAGAAACTCAATACGTTTCTCCTGAATAGCTAAGAAATTACAAAAAACTTTAGCAGTGAAAAAATGATTTATCCAAAACAAGCGTACTGAATTACTGTAACCTGCTGAAAACAGCATGTTTTTAATCAAAAGGTCAGTGCAGCTTGAATTTTTCCTTTTCTTAAGCACACCGAATGTCAACCAATAGGGATGCAGCAATACAACATGCGAGTACTTGATAAAAACGTGATTTAAATTTATAGACAACAGCATTAGTCATTTAATTTTACAAAAAAAAAAAAAAAGAGAGATTTGTTTTTGGAATTAAGAACATTTATTTAAAATGAAAAGTATGTTGTATGCAACATATTACAAAATAAATAAAATGTATTTTAAACAAATTATAAAAAAAGAATTTTGTGACCGTGCAACTAAAAAAAAAACATGACCGTGCAACTCCAGTATTTTGTTTTCAGTTTGCTGTAAACTTAAACTTGCTATTTAGTGCACGATAGTTGAATAAACTAACAACATGTTTCTCTCTTCTTGCAAGAGTGTGCTGCAGTGTGAGTTGTGTTGGTTTTGAAGGAAACTCTTTGTACTCGTCCTGTTTGTTTTTAAGTTTTGGCTTGTTGTTGAGTAAATTAAATTACTCAACTACAACTTTGCTGAGCACTATTTGCTAATGTTTTTTTTAGTATTCATTCCCTTTAACATACGCAGTTCCATGCGGCAGACCTGTCCCGCCTCGCATTCTCACTGCGCTCTGAGCTCCCTGCGAGAAGGGCGGGGCAGGGGGCGGGCACCTGAAATTAACCCCATACACGCCATTCAAATGTAGACATTTCTCAGACCGTGATACTGACAACTTTAGAAAATGTGCTATCAAGGCTGATATCAGTATGGGTGCATCAACCAGTGTTCCCATTCTTCAACCCCAACCCTAACATAATCACAAGACGGTAGACAATTGTGCGCACAGACGAGATCTTCCGAAGATCTTTAAAAACGGCAACGCAAAAAAAGATAAAGAGATCAAACAAATCACTGACAAATAGCTTGTCGCTTGATAAAAGCTTGCAAAAAGATATAAACAGATAAATTGCTTCCCTCAAACTTTCAGAATGAAAGTGATGCTGTGATACCAGGAGAAGCTCGGATCTGTGGAGATCAACTTCTAGGAGTATGAAAAGTATGAAAAGCATTATTTTATTGTAGTTCTTTTGAACTGAATAAACACAGACACAAAGGATGTTGTTTTTTTTTTTTTTCAAAGAACCTATTTATTGCCAACTGAGATTTACTTGAATGCAAAAATGCTGCAGTGTGTAACGGTGATGAATGCCTTTAAAAAAGTACGAGAACAAAACCTCAAAAGTTTAAGCTTTGAAAAATAACTTGGCAGAACTCAAAGGTTGCTCAAGATACCACCAAACTCCACTACAATCCCTTTAAATCTAGACGCGGCACCGTCTCAAAGAGAGGTCAGGCCTTCAGACTCAGGCGTGATGTGTCACTATTTTTACTAAAGCGGTGTAACGTTACACCACCCATAGTAAATCCAGTTCTATTTAAGGGAACTCGCTTCACTTCAGCCTAGATTCCGCACAAATCTCAAGCTATTTAAAGGCTAACACGGAAACCGAAAAAAAAAACCCCCCAATTTGTAAAGCAAACAATCAGTCGCCAAGACGCAGATCTTGTATGAACTTCCTGCTCTTTAGGGAGCGTTTCAACGTTCTTAGACAGGCTCTGTAGCTCTCAAAAGGTCAGATTACTTTTGCTATTTGTTTTAATGTAGTTTTATGGAAGCTAAAGTAAAGTCTACTTTACAGTGCATTTTAATTAAACTTTACTACACCTTAATTACACTATACTGCATATTTTATTACACGATTACACATTTCTTACACCAAGCCCCGCCCTAGTACACCACACGTCGTATTTCCAGAATATTGCTTATTATTTCCTTAACATGATCGAATGATTAGTGTGTGAGATTGTGCAATTTATTATTGATTATCATTTATAAAAGAGTTTAGTTTGCATTTAAACTGTAAATATTATGGTTCTTTTTTTCTTGTCTGTTCAATCTATAACCATTTGTTTTGACTTGTTCTGTAGTGTAAAGATTGCTCTAATTTCACAAAATGTAATAGACAGAATCCATTACAATGAGAATTTTGAATGTTAAATTGCAATAAGTTCTTCTTTACACAAGCTTACAAATCAATACAGGAAAAAAAAGCTTTGGGTTTGATCATTTTCAGTTAGTTAAACTCTAAACAAAAAAATAAGTGGAAATTGAGTGATTGTTTAGCAGTATTTCAAATTTGAGAACATTTAGTTTCAACTGCATAAAGAAATTAATTTAAATTTTGAGTAAAGGAATATACACTGGAATAATATTGTGTATGCTAGTGGACAATTATTCACACACGCACGCACGCACACACACACACACACACACACACAAACACACACACAGAATATGCCGAAGAACTTGGCAAATTTTCCCCCTTAAAGTACAATCCAAAAAACCATCAAGCGAAAAAAAAAAAGCACAAAACTAATAATAAAATGTGAGAATCTTGAGGTGACAATCGACATCCTGGAGATCTCCGTTTTATCCTGACGGGTACTTGGCAAAAACAGGAAACACTTCAAATGATCTGAAAAAGTCCCACTGGACCGAAGAAACGGCAAATTGCAGGGACAAACACGACCTCCGCCCATCATTCCGTGTCAGCGTTTCGTTTATGTGATGAAGGTCGACTTCATCAGCCACATTTACAGAGCCCGAGGCAAAACAAAAGCTCCGGATCAAACACAGATCATGGATCATTTGTGTTATCGGTTCATAAACAAAGACGAAAGCAACTTCATGATTAAGAAGTCTGTCGTTTTCAGCATTGAAACTTCCACATCAATGGGAATAATTCATCTTCCTCAAGGACGTTGCATCAGCACCTCAAGCGCTCCGACGCTGAAACACTGTTCAGCTAAACAAACAGTTGAACATGTTCCTTCCTCACCAGTCACCCGGACAATGGCGGCAGGCTGCCAGCTTGTGCCCATTGTACTTGATATGCTGCGTGTTAGAGCTGCACGGTTCTGCATAAAATGAGAATCACGATTTATTTGCTGAGAGTAAACATCACGATTCTGGGAAGTTTTCTTTCATTTCAAAGATTTAACCCTGAACATCAGGTTGTCAAACAGCAATAGAATAACACGCTCTTTGCATTAAATTTAAATAAGTATATGTGAAAGTAATTATGTAAAGAAAACTATTTTTAATAAGGTTAAAGAGTGAGGTACTAGTAGGAGTAAGGTTAAAGAGTGAGCTACTAGGAGTAAGGTAAAACAGAGTGGTACAAGGAGTAAGTTAAAAGAGGGAGATACAAGGAGTAATTTAAAAGAGTAAAAATCAAGGAGTAACTTAAAAGAGTGAGATATTGGGAGTAAGGTAAAAGAGTGAGGTACAACGAGATGAAAAAAGTAAGTTACTAGGTGAAGGATAGATAATGTATTGGAGTAATGTAAAAGAGTGAGGTACTAAGAGCAAGGTAAACGAGTGAGGTACTAAGAGCAAGGTAAACGAGTGAGGTACTAAGAGCAAGGTAAAGAGTGAGGTACTAAGAGCAAGGTAAACGAGTGAGGTACTAAGAGCAAGGTAAACGAGTGAGGTACTAAGAGCAAGGTAAACGAGTGAGGTACTAAGAGCAAGGTAAACGAGTGAGGTACTAAGAGCAAGGTAAAGAGTGAGGTACTAAGAGCAAGGTAAACGAGTGAGGTACTAAGAGTGTAGAGGATGCTTTTAGTTTGCATTTGTCAAATGCTTCGCCTTCTGTAATTAAACAAATGACTGTGCATTGACACTATAGTGTTAAATATCGAGTGGAGTGAAGGGTGTATTTTAAGGGAGTGAACCTTGTCACTTCAGTGTGCAGCGATTTAATTAGAAAACCTAAACTCCAAATTTAGAAGCGTAATGTGACAAATTGTGATGAGCTTAATTTAGTCTTTAACTTGGTCCCTTTGGGCCAAACATCTATTTTGTTACTCTACTACACTATTGTACTCTAACCGCTACATCCTTTTGGAAACTTTACAAAGGGAAAGTAAATGCTTTTAAAGGTAATATTTCTATTCAATATTGATTTTGGTTTCAATTTGAGAAACACATTCCACAGAATGAACAGAAGCCTGTGTGCGTTTTTCTGTAAGAACGTCGGGTCCTTAAACTACAATCACAAATCGCAATTCAGCCTTCATTTTCATGACACTTTGTCCATCGCACAGCCAGGAACCACATCGAGTGCTCAACGTTGAATCCATTCTGGAGAAGTGAACATGAACACACACACACACACACACACACACACACACACCACTTTATGCTTTCATACGGTCTGTAACTGTTATAAGAGCTTTATAACCACACACAACTTCAGCTTCAGTTGTGGTGAAAGAAAAGGAAAAAAAAAAAATAGCTGGTTATTCACTCACTTCACCTTTATTTTCCCAAAAATCTTAAAAGTACTCAAACCTGCAACCATCTTTACAGGTCCAACCTCCGAAAAACATCTCATTTGATCCTTTATGCTCTTGCCAAGCTAGGAATTGAATTGTTTTTTTCATTCAAATGAGAAACAGAAACTAATCTAGAGATTAATTCAAACATCATGTTTCTTTATGTGAGCAATGGCAAATGCCACATGTTCTTATTACACACCGATTTTTATTCAAGTCAGACACAGGTCTTGCTCTCCATTTAAACCACAGCATTCAGCAAAACCGTTTGGACCACAAACACACATCTTCCCGGAATTCCTACGATCATTTGCATTGATAAAAGCTCAGAAAACAACATTTCCGTGAATAGGTATTTCTCCAACACTGTAATTTAACACACTTTATTTGACGGATAATTACATAACTCCTCGAGAGAAGCTTGAAAGCAAAATTTGCCCACGATTCAAGTAATACAACAAAACGGCATAACTTTTGGTCAGATTGCCATCAAATAAAATCCTGAAAAAATGTAATGGTATTGGTCAAGTTCTTTTGGAGACAAAAAAGTTCCAATACAGCTGTCAAAAGACAATATTTTACTACGAAATAAAGGTTTTACATCAAGTACAGTACTTCCAGTTGGGTCACAAAGTTCCCTTTAGAAGAGAATTCTGGAAAATATTCTTTAAAAACTATACATTGTGAAAACACAAAACAAGACGTCTGTGATTTCCGTCTACCCGAGCGGCCTTTACCAGCGATGCCAGTTCGGGAGGGTGAAAGTACACTAAAGACATAATCTCCCTCTTAATCTCTTTATTAGATTCCCAGCCATGTGGCATATTGATAAAACCCTAGTGAATAGAGAAGAGCTTGGAGATTGTGGCGGAAGCCTTTGGATCCACTCGGGGCTTTAGCATTAGAACAGTCTGAATACAAATTTTAGAGTAGAACCCAAAAAAGCATCTTTACAGATGCTAATAGGTGCGAAGCCAAAATACAAACGAGAGCAATTTAAAATGCTGACAAAAAAAATAATATTTAAAGCTTATTTAAAATAGAGCTTGGACACGTTCATGCTAATGGATCATGCAGATGAACACCTGCTTTTGTAATTATTCTGCTGTTCCCTAAAGCTTCACAAAGGATGGGATCATTTTTTTAAAGCATCCTCCAACACAATTCTTCAAACTATTCTCTACTTTTATTACAGAAAGTTATTACAAGAATTGGTTTATAGATTAACATCTGTGACATCGGAAAGAAAAAAAATCTGATTAACGAAACAAGACATTTCCACAGGGCGCTAGAATTAACTCTCGTCATTTCTTTCATTGTCACCCAATGACATTTAAACCATTAAAAAACACTGTAGATTTAAACAAAAAAAAAAGCTTGGTGAAGAGCTTCACCAATTCCAGAATGAAAATAAAGGATACACTAATTAAAACTGATTTGATTCTGAGTGAAAGCACAAAATTTTTAAGTAGGAAAAAAAATGCAGTGCTAGAAGCTACAGATAAAAAAAAAAAGTGTCGGATGAACGCAGAAATGTAAATGCATTCATCTTCTGTAAATAACAGCTTAAAAATAATGTGTGTAAAATGTGTTCTATTAAAGTGGTTTAATGCATTTTGTACTTGCTAATCCGGTCCTAATCTAGTGAACACAGACAACAAATCTGCTATTTGTGTCAATCAGCAAGACAAGTATGTAGTTTAAAACAACTGAGATGAAGCAAATGAATGGAAAAAGAAAAATGAAAAAGGAGAGGAAAGCAAAAAGTAGAGGAAAAAAAAAATAAAATAAAAAAAAAAATCACAGAAGAAAAAAAAATGAAAAAGGGGGAAATGAAAAATGAAAGAAAAAAAGGAAGATAAAGGGAAAATGAAAATGGGGAAAAAGGGGGAATGCACAAAAAAAATTAAAAACAAAACAAAAAACGAGTATTGTAGTAGGGCAAGAAAAGCAGGTACTGTCGGAACCATAAATTACTTTGCGTAATTAATCCTGAACAAAAACATTCGCCACAAAATTACCTATTAAACGAACACTAAAATACAATAGGGCCGCGGACGTCAAAACAACCATAAACCCTTATCTAAAACGAGGTGCGTTTGCTCGCGGCTTTTATCTGCAGTTATTAGTCTGAAACCACTAGCCCAGAAACCGACTGGTTTATAGTCTCTGATTGTACATTATGCAACTTTATTGCAGAGAAATGTAATCGAGGCTACGAATCTGATTGGTCGGAAAATTGACTTACATAACCGGGACAATAGAGGCTGGGCAATTTCATGTAATTCTCACCTTTATCGTGACCCAAACAAGGCCACGGAGTAACAGAAGTGGGATATGTGACAAGCGCACATGCTACTGTATGTAGACCAGAAGGTACATGAACTCGCCGTCTGGGGTGAAGGGGGGTGGGGGGGTGTGGTGGGCGAGCTATGTTAATCTCTAAAAGCAAAGGCAGCTGGGCCTGGGTTAATGCAGAAACCCGCTTCTTAATACGAATACCTGCTGTGGCCATTCTCATCCGCTTTACTACAATGCTGCCAGGAGCTCTCTGATTGGTCAACGGGGGCTTTATCTGCCGTTTGACTGCTCGGCTGTGATTGGCCCTTGAACAAACAGATGATTTGGCTTTATTTAATTGATGATCTCAATCCTGGCCACTCCCACACACACACAAGTATTGATCTGAAAGGTTTATTTAATTAAATTAACTGTAGTGGATAAGGTGTGATCACACATTGGCGATCAATAATGGTCTTTAACGTGTGGCACGCAAATACGCAAGCGAGCAGCTGGTTTAAGTGCTATTTATAATGCAAATGACTATTGGCAAGGCGAAAGGGACTGGCCGGTGAGTATTTTAAGACTATAAAGAGGCTGCCATTGATGTTTAGAATGCACTGACCCACTGCCAGTCTAAGGTTAGCCAGGAATCCTTCCATCCATCCATCCTTTTCGATCTGTGTCCGTCTGTCCATCCATCGATCCGTCTCACTCTGTCCATTTTGATCCATCTATCTCAATCAGTCTATCTATCGGTCTATATTTCGATCTGCCTACCGTTTGTCCTTCTGTCCATCTGGGGCTAGAAAAATCAACAACATTGTCTAATTCTTTGCCCTCACATGGTTCAGCAGCCAGGTTTCTTTTTCTCCTGGTGGTCATATCTTCCCAATGAGGTCATTCCAAACTTTCCAAGACTTGTGCGGACAGCTAGCGTTATCATTATGCAGACAGCCCTGCCTCCCTGCTTGACCTCCACACTCAAGATTCAATATCTGACTCTACTCGGAATTGACGTGCTGACCTATAGTGAAACAAAAAGTCAATTCACAACGACACTGGGTCTAAAGTTTAACATGAAGATCATAAGGAGTCCTGACATCACCAGATAAGTTTCACTTAGAGCCCCATCATGTTAAAGACAGCAGATGATGTTGAAAAGGCCAAGAAACAAAAGCACTGATTAATAGCCGAGGACACGTCGTAGTTCGTATGATTCTCGTCTCCCGAGAAGCCTAACAATGGGCAATTAAGAAAATAATTAGTTTTGGATGCTTTTAACCCGTAAAGACATGACTTGCTGACTTTAATACATGCGCTTCAGTAGATTCAACCCATTTGAAGTGTCCCTCACATATTATATGATTTGTGTTAACTTTTATAATTACAAACTAGCCACATCATGAAAAAAACTGTATAAAACTAAGATAGCCATCGGAAACAATGCGTGATTTTGCAAGCAATTCCGTGTAATAATAATTGCACTTTACAACAATCAATGCTACTCAGCCCTGGCAAAGCACAACCCAAGGCAATAATCAAGTGGAATTAATAACGACATAAAGTTAAGAGGCCGTTTCTGTAACGCCAGCCTCCCGAACAGCGCCAGCTCATGTCTAGCTGCTTACACGCCGGGGGAACATGAAAAAAACACCCGAGTGGGGGCTGTGGTTTTCCAAATGTTTTCTCAATGACTTCAGCAGACTGCGAGTCCACGAGCAGATAAAAGTCTGCTCGCACAACACGTCAACGCGGCGAAACTAAATATCAACCTACACTTGATTTGTGTCCAGCAAAAGACCAAACTTGTGTATCTTAAAGGAACGGCGTGTCAAATAACGTGATCTGCACCGCTGATATGAAATAAACCCAGTTTACACCAAGTGGTGGAATGGCTGTGGAACTCAAAACTGCAGATAAGTGGTACATCAAGCAACTCTAAACAAAGAGTTAAGATGCTTTAACAATCTTCGGAACGTGCCAGAAACGTCAGCTTTTATAATAGCACTGCATCTATCCTCATTACGACATACTGTGTTGTAGGTAAATCATGTCTGTTCAAATGGATCTATTATGTGCTGTTGGAATCGAATCACTGCTACAAGAACATGGCATTGTAGCCGCTTTTATAGAAGTATTTATCCTGGCAGGTCCGATCTCCTGTTTCGCTCAAGAATGAAACCCTGGCCTTGCACAGGAATTCCTCTAAAGTTCTTGACTGACACACAAAACCCAAAATAGAACCATGTTCTTGATTATCTTTTTCCAAGAAACATCTTGTAAGGCAAAGCAGCGAAGCACTTTATTGAATCCAGAAATGGGTTAAGCTTTAAAACTTTTAAAACGGAGAGAAAATAGAAGAAAGCAGCCAACATATGCACAAGTAAACCAGATTAGTAAAGGGAATGCAAGGCATCTGGAAGAAAGTTACATTAAAACCATTTCCTCCAACATTAAAACGTCTTTTACCACATTTACATAAGCATGGTCACATAAAATACTGGTGCATTGTTTCCAAGCAACCAAAAACCACAAAACTCTCACCGTTTAGTTGGAAGAAAAAAGGTGTTATGAAGCCTCCATACAAGGGCAAAATCAATATTATGAGCTGCAAATACAGCAATGTTGTGCTGGCGGTTAACAGCATTCCACAAGAATGTTCAAAATGCCAACGTGACCGTCTACTGGCAGAAAAAAAAACACCGCTGTGGTTTATATTAATAGATTGAAAATTGCAATAATCTCCATCCGCTGGCTCGGACAAAGTGGCGATGATCTGGCAAACCACAACATGCTATTAATGCCACTAAGATCTTATTCTAGCACATTCCTACATTTCAGTAATGAGTTGATTTTGGTTTGTTATAGACCTAAAAATGTTACATCGGATGGCTGAACCACTCGCAATGCTCATCTTTCTCATTGCTTTTTTTTTGCCTGAAAGACAACTGTGTAACGAGCGCATTCTCTCCAGAAGCTCTCTGAAATTCCAAAATGCAAAGCAAAAAAACATTATTGTAAACCTTAAAAAAATTAATAAATAAATAAAAAAATAAAACAAAGAAGTAATTATACAGCAATTAAATAGTTAAAGAGAAGAGTGGAAAGAAGTCAGTCAACATCTGAGATTAAGAAGACAGTCAGAAATAAAGCTTTTGATTCGTCCATTTTCTGAATACGTCTGAAATGACAAAAGATAATGAGTTACGGAGATGAGCGGAACCAGATGTAGGTTTGCAATGACGTCTCAATTAAATGACGCTTCCAATTCATTTTTTTTTTTACCAATAAAGCAAAATTAATTAAAGAAAAAAAAAGTGTTACGGTATATTTTCCAATAAACTAAAGATCAATAAACTGTCACAAGCACTGCTTCTAATTCTTATTTTTTTTTTTTACCAATAAGTGTATCTTGCAGTTTATTTAGCGTTTCTTTTTCCCTTTTAGATGATTTTTCGTCACATGTTTACTATCTATAATTCCTAGGCAAAGTATGCAATGATGCAGATGTTTTACTCTGTACATGAAGCAAATTGATCTATAGAATGTGTGCGTGTCACACATTTCCAGTAACAAAATCATAGAAAGTCTGATTCATCCACTCATCACACTGGAATTAACAGCTCCACCCTAGAACACACGAGGATGATAGGAAAACTGACGATAGTGACATCACTCAGGCGGCAACAATCAACAAACCAACCGACCACCCTACAAAGATCCAGATTATTTATGTTGTGTATGTTCACATTATGAGTTTAAAAACCTTGAAACGTACTCCAAACAAAGGCCAGATCATTCAGTCTCCACACGTTCTACTCACATCACTCTTCCTGAACTTTGCCTTCAGGCTCTTCATATTAGTCCATCCAGATTCCAACTGACACCTAAACAAAGAACAAACTCCAGTTACTCACGCAGACAATATGAAGCAAATTGTTGCATGTTGCACAAGTTTAAAGAAGAAGAAAAAAAATCCCATCTTCTCACAAGGGAAATAAAGAAGGTAAAACCCTGAGGTGGATCAGGTTACGGACTTGCTTTACAGACCATGAATCTTTCCTGCGGTCACGGTGTAAATTTAACAATGTCAGATCACTTAGGACATGAACTCCAGATGGAGAGGTTCAAAGCTCGAGCTTCTCCACGAACGCGTGGATGTTCCCGAGGAGCCTCCACGCTGAAGTGAAAGGTTTGGAAAGACGACAAAAAGATAAGCAAAGCAAACAGTGGAGTGAGCGCGCGATTCGCCGAGGAACAATAGGAACATTGTTCACTTTAGCTGACAGGAATGACGACTGTAAACAAACCTGGCGTGGAAATGCAACACGTAGTAATGTCACGAGCGAAAATGGCCAAACTTTTGTTCGGAGGGTAAAAACGGCTTCACGTTCAGAGGAAACACAAGCGAGGGAAATGAATCGGAGTTCTGCACTTACCCCAAAGTTTCGCCTCACAGTCAGACCTCGGGGGTTTGTTGCTAACAGGACTTCCGAACGGCGTTAAAAGGCTTCACAGACCGCTATTTCTGCTTTTGGACACGCAGACCTCACAATGAACGTGGAATAACGGGGAGAAACCCGCGGCAAACTTGTTCGCCGACAAACAATCCATTCAAGCGGCGCTCGCGCTGCCTCTGATTGTTCCCCGGGCTGATAGTGTGACGTCACATTAATGTGTCCTCGTGACCCAGCCAGTTTGAACGGACATGCTGCTCTTAATCTGAAACATTTTAAACTTTTTTTCCCCCAATACAAACAACATAAATCATGCCCCCCCCCCACCCCATATTAGCTGCTTAAAAGTGTTATATTAAAAATGCATACATTCAAATTTATTTTAATTCCTTGTCACGTATCTATTATACCGGTAATTTCACAAATTTATAAAACATAACGGTCTGTGTTCTGAGCGTGATGTATCGTTTTAGATAACGCAAGACTTTCTGAACTGTTTGTTTTTCTTTTTAACAAATTATATTAAACGACTGGTATCGCGTGTGTATTATTAGAAATAGTGATGTTCCGATATGGCGCAGCCTACTTTCCACAGGGACCTATGTTAAAACTGTCCTGAGGGTCTGAAACCAACCGGACAAATGTGATTGACCTACAATCCGAGTTGAGCTGCGCGGCAGAAGTGCGCCGCAGGCAAAACGGGATTAACCAATCAAATTCATTCACTAGTTCACCATTAACACGACCGCAGCATTACTCTGCTCACCATGGTGAACCAGCCGAGCATTCCGATCCTGCTTCTGAAAATATGCATGATTGTAGGTTTTATGATTACGTTGGGTTTCTTCGCTGTGGTTTGGGAAGCAGGTCAGACAGACTGATTAATAGTGGGTTCTGTCCTGTGCTGGACTCTTCACACAGCAGTGAGACTGTCCAGCTCTTCATGTACAGTGTTTTGGGCCTCAATGTCAAATATTCGAATCAGCCCACTAATTTGTTTTTTTCTTTTTTTATTGTATTATGTAGCCATCTTTGCTTCTGCTGCATTATGTTATTTTAGTACTACTGGCTGGTACACTGAAACTTTCCTTTAAATAAAGTTGTTTTAATTTAAGTTGTTTGTTTTAATTTAAGTTGTTAACATTTTTGATGCATTTATGACGGACAGACAGCGGGCAGATCAACCAACCAATCAATCAATCAATCAATCAATCAATCAATCAATCAATCAATCAATCAATCAATCGACCAATCAACCTACCAATCAATCAATCAATCAATCAATTGACAAGCCAAAAAAGTAGTCATTAAATCAATACATCAACAAATCAATAAACTAATTAATCAACAAATGTATCAATCAAGTAATCAATCAAATAATCAATCAAATAATCAATCAAATAATCAATCTATTAATCAATCAATCAATCAATCAATCCATCAACAAGTCTGTCTGTTTTACCACTTACCCTATATTGCATTTTCATCCCACAAATTAAAAAATGCACAATAAATTATCACGGCACACTCAAAATGAATGTTTGCAGGAAACACCTTTCGCTCTCCAAACTAATGAAATCGTCAGGAAATATTCTGAACCTAGAAATGTGATGAAGAAAATCTTGCTTTCACCCCAGTGACTTCTGACATATTGCGGTTCCCGTCCACCCGCGCCACTCTGGATCTACTTTGGGCTGTAGTTATTGAAGTGAAGTCAGTGTCATCTCTAAGCCTGCCTTCAGAGCGCACCATGATTCAATACTGCATGAGAGGATAAACCAATATGTTCTCCACAAGGACATGTGAAGGTGAGCCAGAATAAAAAGATCCACTTCAACAACAAAGTAAGGCGCAGTAAACGCACTAATGCGCACGGCACAATGAACGTACAGAACAAACACACACACACACACACACACACACACACACATTTCATGCATATTGAGGCGTCAAATTATCTATTATATATTATTATCTATCTATTCTATTACTATATAACTGCTGTTTTTTGGGTCTTGCTGAACATTTTATTATATCTATGTCTGTCTGTCTTTCTCTCTGTCTATCTATCTGTCTCTCTCTCTCTATCTCTCTCTATCCATCCATCCATGTCTATCTCTAGCTGTTTGTCTGGTCTGAAGTATATATATGTCTGTCTTTCAATAGTCCTCTTATAAATCCACTTATATAAATACAATGCTAATGTGTCACATCACCCCAAATCCAAAATCCAAAATCCACCATCTCAGCCTAAAGTGTGTAATCTTCAGGTTTTCACTTCTCAGACAATAGTATTTTTCCATTACTTTTTCATCTTTCTGTCTCTCTAGCCGGCCTTGAATCAAATGCGTTGAAGAAATAATGGCGAATGCTTCTCGAGACTCAAATCTGAGACTAAAGTATTCGGCAAGTTCTGACTATGTTATCTTGAGAATTGAATCAAAACTCTACTGATTAGCGCTTACAAAGTTGAAAAGTTTCGCCGTTTATGAAAACTGAATGCATAAAAATACACTAGCTGTGAGGAACAGTTTCAATCTGTTATATTAATTGAACAGTGATAACAGGGTCAAACAGACAATCTCTCTAATCCATGTCCAGTTCTTCTGAACGTTTTTGTAATGTGAATGAAAGGTAAACAGAACAGTTCCATAATGTACTTTACTTTGCTTTATATTTTTTTAGCAACTCAAGCAACTAACAGAATAAGCAGATCTGCTTCAGTGTGTGAAATTTTAATTTTATGGTAAAAAAAATGAATGGTTCCTTGACCAGGCCTCAACCTCGGCTTTTTGTTGTGGTGATTACAGAATTGCAAAAACAGATTCTAGGCATATATTATTTTCCTTTTAATCTGTCATAATGTCACTGTAATCTCTAAATTAACAGAATCATTTCTAAATTAAACATTCAGAAAATGTCTACTTGTTATGATTATAGATGTAGGTACACATTTAGATTATTCTAGATTAATTTTAAATACAGTACTTTCAAGATTACAAAGGAATTCATCTAGATTTTATAAAACTGATCTATGCTCAACTCGAATATATATTAAGAGTGTGTGTGTGTGTGTGTGTGTGTGTGTGTGTGTGTGTGTAATTAATATTTATATTTATTGTATATATGTACTGTAAATAATACGTAAAGAAAAGTTATTTTTCAGATCTGAATTTATTTTTATTTTCTTTTTCAACAATCAATGCACAATTCAAACCAAGCTCAGCAAGCACGCAGCCCATTTATTGTGAAAAAGCACCAGATTTAGAAAGTGCACATTCTAAAATGTGGTGTCGTTGAATTGTTTTTTGAGCTTGGAATTGATCCAGAAGATGTTTCTTTTGGAGAGAAACGTGTACACAGTCGGCATCTTGGGATTAGCACATCCTCTCGCTCCCGACACCACTCCAACAATATTTTTCTTGCATTGAAGAGGCCCACCGGAATCCCCCTAGAAAAGTTCAATCAGTGAGTGTGTGTGTGTACAGGCATTTAGGTTAAAGTGGGGCCCTATGGGCACTTGTGGGGACTTTCGAGTGGTTCCCACAACTTTGTAGGCCTGTTTGATTGTCAAGATGGGAGGGGGGTTATTTTAATGGTTGGTGTAATCAGTGGTGTAAAGTACTTGAGTAAATGGACTTTGTTATTTAACTTGCTTATATTTTTATACTCCAAACAAGTACAAAGTAGCAAAAAAAACCTTGACTCTCTACTTTTGATTGAGTGATTGAGTATTTACAGATATTACACTTTTGATTGAGTATCTGTACTCTTTACTCCACTACATTGTGAATGAGCACGACAAGTCTCAATTTCTTGGGTAGTTAATTTCATGGTCGGATAAGGCGATATTGCTATCTACAAAAATGTTTTTTTTATATATTTTCTACAACATAGAATTCTGTGCTAAATTCCATTTTTTTTAGGAAAAAAAACCCATAACTAAAGAGTTTCTTGTTTTTCACATATCTTGGTGTTTTTTTTTTTTTAGCATAAATTCAATGCGAGTAAAGTAAAGTTCTTTCAAAATTGGATACTTTAAAACTTTTACTCAAGTCTTCTGGTAATTGGAGACTTGTAACTTGCAATGGAGTAATTTTTACAGTAAGGTAATTTTACTGAAAAATGGTTTCCAGGTACTCTTTACACCACTGGAAGAAAGTCAATGGTGGGACATTTTTTCTTCACAATCTTTAATTTTTAAGTGCATTAACTGGAGAGAAAATAAACCAGACATACCAAGCACGTGCCTTTCTTTCCTGGCTTGTAACTGGCACACATCATATCTTTCGTCACCACCGGATCTCCCTTGTAGTAACAGTTGCACAGATCTCGGTCCATCACTGTCACCTCCAGCGATTGTAATTTGTCCGAAGGCTCCATGACGTTGGCCCGAGATGTTCCCCATCCCATCACGGCACATTTTGTCCCAGGAGGAATCTCTTGCTCCTTTTTAGGGATGTTTTTGGGTTTTGCTTTTACTTTTTTCTTCAGCTGTAACGACACACAGTGTTGGGACATGTGAAAACCCTAAGCATTGATTATATAACATTCGAAAGGAAAGACAAACCTTGATGAGCATGATGTCGTCTTGTTTGGTTCTGGCATTAAAGGTTTTAGGGTGTTCATAGCTGAGGATGCCAACACGATCGGAGCCTTTACTCAGAGACAACGTTCCTACGACAACCGTCACAGAGTCTTTGGGTTCTCTGAAAAAAAGTAATCTGCCTAATAAAAAAATCTATCTATCTATCTGTCTGTCTGTCTGTCTGTCTGTCTGTCTGTCTGTCTGTCTGTCTGCGTCACACAGCGGTCAACAGAAACTGAACTTCTTCCTAGGGATTCCGCCTATGGCCACCAGGGGGCCCCAACAGTTCCAAAGATGTGTTCATTCGGTTAGTGACGGGAAATATTCTCGATAGATGGTAGTAGTAGAAAACACAACATACAAAAACAGTCAATTTTAAAAATTGACTAAATAGTATATTCCCATATAAGTGCTTTAAAAATATTATATATGAAATTGATCAGACATGTGTTATGTGATGTTAGACAACGAAACAGATACAATCCGTCAGACAGACTAAAACAGAGAGAGAGAGAGAGAGAGAGCAGTGAGAGAGAGAGAGAGAGAGAGAGAGAGAGAGAGAGAGAGAGAGAGAGAGAGAGAGAGAGAGAGAGAGAGAGAGAGAGAGAGAGAGAGAGAGAGAGAGAAAGACAGACAGACAGAGAGACAGACAGAAAGAGAGACAGACAGACAGACAGACAGGCAGACAGAGAGTTAGACAGCTGTCAGACAGACAGAAAAATAGACATACAAAGAGAGAGAGAAAGAGAGACAAACAGACAGGCAGACGAGGAGATGCGAGATAGACACTTAAGAAGACAGCGTCAGATAGAGAACAGATAGACAGATTGAATGAAATACTTTTCACAACTTTTTTTTTGCAGTTCATTGGAATAACTGGGAAACTTTTCACTTGAAGATTAAAGTAGCTGTCTCACTCTTTGCAGTGCGCAGCGGTTAAAACCCACTGGTCCCGGATCAGAATTCCTCCGCACACGTGACGACCCTTCTTCTGAACCGACACCATCCACGGCTGGACCTTTTTCACTTCGTCGCCTCCAATAATCGACACATTAACGCAGCCTGGAACAAACATTGCGATGAGAGAAACGTTTACTTTGGAATGAAAGTTCTGGCAATAAATCAAACTTCACCTGCTTCCAACACGGCGATTGCCAGGAAGAGGCAGCAAAGCAAATACTGGCGCAAATCCATCTTTCACTGCGTTTGCCCCGACGGCGACTGGCGTTTTGCCTCCGGTATCAATGTCAGAAGAAGGAGCGATTAGAAAAGGATGGGGGGATGTTGTTTGTGGTCGCAGCATCAAAGACGTGTAGGTGTTTGCTGCCTGTGATGCGTCTGCACGTCTCAACATCTCGGCTCAAAAGTCCCATCAGACGACAAAAAGATCCAGAAACATCCACTGAGATTTATTATTAATAGATCTATACATTCATTATAATAATATAATACTGAGATGTAATGGTAATGACAATTTTTATTGATAAAATGCCACACACAAATGGTGGCATGAAGTACAAAAAAACAAAACAAAACAAGAGAGAAGAATCTCAAGGGTGACATGTGCGACCACACAGACACCAGTTTTCACACGTTTAAGGGAAAATGCACAACTGTTGCAAATTGCAAATGTGTGAATCACAGTTTGAGAATTACAGCTAAACTTTTAAATTTCTTTAGAAGACTGAAGATATAAAAGGATGCATTGTAGACAGGAAAAAAGTCAAGCTTTCTGTATTACATAAGAGCAGAACACTGTAGAATGTTATTGTATTATTCAATCAATCACTCAATCAATCAATCTGTAAAGCAATATCAATGTTAATTTCCATAATATTTGTAAACCATTTCAGTGGACCAATCAAAGCTCTCAGATTCAAATCAACACTCAAACTGACACAAGTTCAAGTCATTTATTCTGATTATTCTTATCACTGATCTACCGGTACATGTTCCATCCCCTGATGCTTTTCTTCTACTACAGCTCGTTCAGGGCAGAGACTCAATTCGAGGAAATAAAATTGGTTGTGATTTTCCTGGAAACAAGGAGTTTCACCTAAACGCCCTTGATTTAAATCCCACCACCGTCTTTCCATCCCGGAATTCTAGCGCTGGAAGGCTTAATTACAGAGTTTAAGCACCTTCCATCTTTTTATCCCTGAACATTTGAAGATTCACATAATTCAAGCCTTCAGCCTGTTCCTTACTCCAGTCTCACTATGTCTTGCCAACGTTTAACAAAACCAATGTGTGGACTGTGTGATGAATTCTCAAATCCATATTTTCCATTACAACCAATATGCGATTAATCCACATTGCCTTTTAAAAGATTTTAAACAGACAATAAACAAAACAACTCCAAAGATTTCTAAAAGACACAAGGAACTTTCTAATTTGCTTATTTAACCTCAAGATTGTCTAGGAGAGATACATAGAGGAAATAGCTCATTTATTATTTGTTCTTAAACTAAATTAAAATGCTACCAAGCAGGTAATTACAGTCAGAGATGATGAATGAATACTGCAATTTAAAGTCAGGTCAAGGGAAAGCGCCTTTTCACAACATGACGGGGAAAGTGAGAAAAACGTACAAGTTACGTGTTTTTCCACTTAAAAGAAGAAAAAGTCAAAAATAAATAAATAAATAAATAAAAACAATACAGTGACTCACAACATTGAAATTGGAAAAAGTCTAGTCGGAAACATGACGAAAACTGGTCCCAGCATCAGGAAAAGAACAAGGAATGTGGAATTAGCGTGCCAATAATAATCTTAATAGTGGCATTTGTTTTGAAGGATTATGATTGGTCGGCTTTGCTACACCGTTATAATAAAACATTCAGAAATAGATTACAATCCCAATCAACATCCAGCAGATGGTTTTCCTTTTGTGTGCATTTCCGAGGAACGATTTACGGAGAGAAATAAAATGTCAGAGGAAACGTAAACGCGGCTCAGCGGGAGAAGCTAAACCTGCCACAACATTTCTGACTCATCCTTCACTTATAAGCAATGCAACCACTTGAAAAAAAGTAACGTATATTTCTAAAAACTGGATTTATTGCTAGAAAATCCGTGCATTTTTGCCATCTCAACCACTTTTCCATTTTTGGGTCACCATAGCTGCAGCCAATCACAGCAAGTCTGGGCCTGAAGGCGGGGCACACCCCGATTAGCTCCAAAAGCAATCACATTCTGAATCTTCTATGTCTTTGTTCATCTACTGCAGCATCCTCATCTCTCACACATCTCTTTGGTTTTCCTTTAGACTTCTTGCCCAGTGAATTTCCAATCTTAGCATCCTTCCTTCAAATATCTTCTGAACATGTCCAAACCACCTCATTCTGGCCTCTCTGACTCCGTTTAAACCTCTAACATCAGTTGCTTCTCTATTGGTTAGTGAGAGAGTTTGTCAGTATGGCCACTAGGGACCGTACCAAGATCCCAAGTCACCACAGTGTCAGAGAACAAACAACAGAAGGTGAGTATGTTCTACACTCAGAGCTGAATGGCATGTGTGAGAGTGGTGTAAAGTACTTGAGTGAATTGACTTAGTTACTACTTCGTCACGTCTGCTGTACTTGTTTAAAAAGAATAAAAAATATATGCAACTTTACTCTCTACTTGACCACATTATTGATTAGAGTATCTGTACTGTTTTCTCCACTACATTTGAACAAACGTTTACCGTTATTTGTTACATTGTGGTTGCGCAACAAGTCGGCATCTTTTTCTACCACTATTAATTTATTGGGGGATGAGGCAATGTCGCCATCTGCAGGATGCTGAAGGTACTGGATGCTATTTATCAGCTAAATCACAACAACGTCACATTTGAGTTTGACTGGTACTGACTTTTTGTTTTTTTTCTTTTATCAATTTTGTTGTGCCATTTTGAAACATTTCACTTCTATATTAGGAAATACAACCCCATAATCAATGAGTTTCTTTACTCGAAGTGTTTTTTAAGCCTAAAATAGCAAAAAAAAATTTAAGCCTAAAATTGTAAAGTAAAATACAAAGTTTTTTTTTAAATTGGATACTTTATGCCTTTCTTCTTGGAATTGGAAATGGAGTATTTTTACGGTAAGTATCAGTAATTTTACTCAAGTATTGTTTTCAGGTACTTAGCACGTCTGAGGTGAGAGATTTGCCCAGAGAGGCAGATATTTTCTATAATTTAATTACACTTAAAGCACTTTCAAAGACAAATATGTGACAATGGCAGACTTAATAATTTTATAAACCATAAAGCTGGACTCTGGGACCCTCAAAGTTCATGCCTTCAGGGAAACCTGACGAATAATAATCCTAAACTAAATATACCCCGCAGACAAAAACAGATATCAACCACAAAGGTACGATTTTAAAAAAACCTTTGAATGGATTGAAAGTCGGAGCTGCTGCATAAGTTGAATTTTGCAGGGTTTTTTCCATGCTGAGACTACAGCGATCTACAACACAATAGATGGACCGATTCCAGATGGACGACCTCAGACGGAGCATTTTAATTGAACAGATGAATGTTTTGACCAGCCGAAATCTCCTGTGCCATTTGAAACCTTTCCTGTTTGTTGTCTAGATTCCAGGAAATGATCTGATGAATTATTCATGCAACAACACGCTGCTGTGGGACTTAATTAATGATTGATCGCCGGGCCCGTAGATAACCGCTGGATGATAACCGCTGGCATTACAAGTCTCTGCCAGGCCCGGGTCTGTCAACAGCTCCAGAACCATCACAAATGGATTTCATTTTGTATTGACTTGTTGAGTAATGCAGGATTTGGCAGCATTCTTTCCTTCAATTGTTTAAATTACAATACCGTGTTGGCCAGTTGAGGCCTAATGGTTAGCATTGGCACAGGATGTAAAACATAAAACATTAAAGTAAAACATAAAAAGTGTCTGAAGAAAAAAAAAACATATCAAGAACCTGATTACGATGATTAGAAAGGGAAAATAGAATTAGTGTTTTCAATCTTGATTGGATAAGAAAAATAAAGTCAATAAAAAGAAAGGCTTAAAAATGAAATTTAAATAAATTAATTAAGGAAAAGATTGATGAATAAAAATTTAATTCCCTCTCCAATTCAGCAATAATTTGTGTGTGTGTGTGTGTGTGTGTGTGTGTGTGTGTGTGTGTGTGTGTGTGTGTGTGTGTGTGTGTGTGTGTGTGTGTGTGTGTGTGTGTGT
>MU204205.1:4905655-4999716 GCA_017309775.1 Paedocypris sp. Pulau Singkep
TGTGTGTGTGTGTGTGTGTGTGTGTGTGTGTGTGTGTGTGTGTGTGTGTGTGTGTGTGTGTGTGTGTGTGTGTGTGTGTGTGTGTGTGATTTCCTCATGTGGTTTCATGCCTGGCCACTTTCCTTCCCTTTTCTTTCCTTTCCAATTCCCGTTTTTAAAATTAAACTGATAAAATAACTATAACTGGCATTGGAATACCGTAGACAGCCATTGGGTTTGTGTTTTTAATCACACAGATTTGGAAACCGCGGTTGTCTTCCGGTGAATTCCCCCTCACATAATGCATTTCTGAAGCTCAAACTTTCTCATTTCTTGGTCCGGAAAAGGACAGAGAAATTGAGCTGATGTTCTGAAGAGGCTGAATCCAACTGACCTTTGAAGTTGTGACAATACTTGACGCAACATGGTTGCCATGAAACAGCTTTTCTGTGCTGGTGGCCGCACGAAATTGAGACGTATTACTGGAGATTGGATAAGTGAGAGAAATTACTGGAACTCTGCCTCTGCTGTACAAGGTCTGGAAGAGAAATCCTGCCGAGAGCCGTTACTGCACAGTCAGACAAAAACCACTTTGGACACAAACTTCTACTTTATAAGAACGCTACAATCTGCACAAATAAAAAACTTAAAATGTCTGGAGTATAAATGGGAAGCCAGACAATTAAAAAGACAGAAAACATGAAGACATAAAAGCGTTAAATAGATGGATGCACTTATAAACAGAGGTGTAAAGAGTACCTGGTAACCCTACTTGAGTAAAAGTACCTTACTGTAAAAATTACTCCTATAAGTCAACAATTCTAAGAACACTCGAGTAAAAGTTGTATGGTATCCAATTTTAAACGAACTTAATGTATTTTACTCATATGAATAAGCTAAAAATTACCAATAAATTGGAAAAATAAGAAACTCTTTATTTATTAGGTTTTATTTCCTAATGTGGACATGAAATTTAACACCGTTTTGTCTCAAAAAGACTAAAATTGAATTTTAAAGAGAACAAAAAAGTCAGCCTCAAACGCAAATGTTCAAAAAAGTGCATCTTGACTTATGAGGGGGAAAAGATGTCAACGTGTAGCTCACAATCACAATGTATGGATTAACGGTAAGTATCCATTCAAATGTAGTAGATGAAAGAGAATAAATACTACATAAAAAATGTAGTCAGGTAGAGAGTAGAAGTT
The DNA here is from genome assembly GCA_017309775.1 of Paedocypris sp. Pulau Singkep. Classification (NCBI taxonomy): domain Eukaryota; kingdom Metazoa; phylum Chordata; class Actinopteri; order Cypriniformes; genus Paedocypris; species Paedocypris sp. Pulau Singkep. Next base: position 4,906,840 of record MU204205.1, read on the forward strand.
GCTTATATTTATGATATTAGTAGCCAAAAAATACTTGAAACCATGCCTCAGTTCCCCACCACAAATTATTTATTTTCATATGAATAAATGCGTTTTGTTTAAACATCTTGCAGTGAAATAAACATTTGCAATGCTTGAAACATCAAAAAGAGAGAATAACATACGGTTTCTTCTTCTGCTGACGACAGTGCCTCTGTGCGGAGAACCTTTAGTGAAATCTTCAACTCCGAGTAGTTTTAAAAGTTTTAAAAGTTTAAATCAACTCAGAATGTCATTTCAAATGAACAAACTCGCAAGCAGGAAAGCATTTTTGTTTATTTGCTCAGCAACTGCTACGTGCTGGATGCTGAGTTGGAAACCAAAGTAACAAAACACGCATTTAATGATGACTCAACAACGAAAAAACAGAAACACGCGACGACTTAAACGCATAAACGAAAACAGGTGAACCCAATAGAACACGTGACTACTAACCACATGAAGGAATCCTGGGAAATGTAGTCCATAGTGACGTGAAAGCAGCATTTCTGGTGACAACGCACAAAATAAGTCATAATAGAATTTGAGGTTGTTGAATAAATCCGAAGGATTTCTTCAATTAAGTTTTCCACAAGAGAGTGAAAAACAATATTGGGGGCGGGGCAATTAAAAACAAAACATTTTCATTTCACATAACTGTAGCTGTGATTGCACTTTTTGAAATGTCCACAAATTAATATATTCATGCTTTGATTTTATTAAACATTTGGTTTTGATGAAAAAAAACATCGTGTTTAAATAACAAGTTTATAAAAATGAAAACGAAAATTGCCTTATTAGCAGCATTTTTATAGCGTAGCGTGAGAGACGGACGAACAGACAGCACAAGAGTGTCATTGAAGCTTTTATAAAGAATTACAGTTACATGGTCATGCCGATTATTGAATATTTAATATGGTAAAATACTACACTAAATGCGCGCGCCGTAAGCGAAGTAACGCGCGCTGCGTAAAAGCGCGCGCCATCCAATCCTTTCACACTCCACTCTATAAAAACGCCGCGACGTGTCATTTCGCGTCAGGAATACCGAGAAAACAGAGTGGGTGCACAAAACAATTCGTTTGTGATATTATTATTACATCATAAGAGTTGGATTTTCAACCTCGCTCGCCGGTCTCGAAAGGAACGGAATTATGCGCGCAAATAGTGTTCCGTCCGTCCGACTAATGTTATATCCGTGATTAAAAGAGCAACTCTATCACAATGGATAAATTGGTCTAAGCGCCGATCATGCAGAAGGCGCCCGGGATGATGCTGATGCCGGAGGAGCGCGCGGAGTACGCGGCGTCTGGAGGTCTCGCGCTGGAGGAATACAACGCCAGCTTCCCGCTCAACAGGAGCAACTCTTCCTGGAGTGACTTCCAGGACCTCGCTAACGTGGATAGACCCGAGTTCGTGGGGGACGGCTCGGCTTTCCTGCGCATCGCCATCTCCATCGTCTACTCCGTGGTGTGCGCGCTGGGCTTGATCGGCAACGTCCTGGTGCTGTACCTGATGAAGTCCAAGCAAGCGTGGAAGAAGTCCTCCATCAACCTGTTCGTCACCAGCCTGGCCGTCACCGACTTCCAGTTCGTGCTGACGCTGCCCTTCTGGGCGGTGGAGAACGCGATGGACTTCACCTGGCTGTTCGGGAAGGCGATGTGCAAGATCGTCTCCTACGTCACCGCCACCAACATGTACGCCAGCGTGTTCTTCCTCACGGCCATGAGCGTGGCGCGCTACTGCTCGGTGGCTTCCGCCCTCAAGAGCCGCCGCCGCCGCTGGCGCTTCTCCGCGCGCTGGATGAGCCTCGTCATCTGGGTGGCCGCTGTGGGCGCCGCGCTGCCCAACGCCATCTTCTCCACCACCTCCACCGTGTCGAGCGAGGAGCTGTGCCTGGTGAAGTTCCCGGACCGGAGAGGAGAGGTGCAGTTCTGGCTGGGCTTGTACCACGCGCAGAAGGTGCTGCTCGGCTTCCTCATCCCGCTGGGCATCATCACCATCTGCTACCTGATGCTGCTGCGCTTCATCACCAGCAAGAACGTCAACACCACGAGTGCCAAGCGGCGATCCAAAGTCACCAAGTCGGTGACGATCGTGGTGCTGTCGTTCTTCCTCTGCTGGCTGCCCAACCAGGCGCTGACCGCGTGGGGGATCCTCATCAAGCTCAACGTGGTGCACTTCAGCTACGAGTACTACACCACGCAGGTGTACATCTTCCCGGTGACGGTGTGTCTGGCGCACTCCAACAGCTGCCTCAACCCGGTGCTCTACTGCCTGATGAGGAGAGAGTTCCGGAAGGCGCTGAAGAAGCTCTTCTGGCAGATCGCCTCCCCATCCGTGACGAACATGAGGCCGTTTACAGCCTCCACCAAGCCGGAGCAGGACGAGCGCGCGCCCGCGGTGCTTCCGCTCGGCCCCGCGGAGCCCGAGCTGCTCTTCTATCCGCCGGGTGTTGCCATTTACAACGGGAAAAACGACGTGTTGCCCAACAGCACGTGAGATTGAAGGCACACAGAAGATGCTGCTGCTGCTTCTTGCTGACAGACACACTGGAGACCGTGGTGGATCAAGCCAAAAATGGATTATTTCCTGTATTTCCTTTTATGCTCGAGTTAAATGGACCCGTTTTCAAAGTTTGAAAAATATTTTTTATTATATTAGAATTATATAGAAATATTTAATTTCACTTTGAAACCTCTCCTGCTTGTCTTATTTGGTGTAATCATCATAAATAGTTCAGTTCACGTATATGTAACACCAAGGTACATTTTTACATTGCAAAGATAGTGTGTGTGTGTGTGTGTGTGTGTGTGAGAGAGAGAGAGAGAGAGAGAGAGAGAGAGAGAGAGAGAGAGAGAGAGAGAGAGAGAGAGTAAGAGTAAGAGTAGAAGAGTAGGTAGAAGAGTAGAAGTGTATTATGTGTCATTGTTGCAAAGAAACACATTTTTGATCTTTCTGACTCTTTTAGCTCACATTTTGTCTGAGGGCTCAAATTGACCCAAACATTGTATCTTTGTAACAAAAACATGTAGTGGGCTTTACAAATATATGAACTGAACAATTGTTTGTTTATATATAGATTACATTAGCTAAGACAAGCAGAAGTTTCAAAGTAAAAGAATACTTAAGTAGGTTTTTTTATTTTTAAACTTTTAACACGGGTCAATTTGACCCAAACATAATATGGGGTGTGAAATGAACCATTCCTGTTTTATATATATGAAATAACAAATAAAATTATGCAAATGAGGACAGGTATGAGTTAAATTTGTCAACATACTGGGGGTTCGCTTGTGTCAGTTGGGTCTTACACTCTAAATTGATTTATGAAGCACGTTTCAGTTTCAACGCAGGCATGCACAACAAATAAATAAAGAACAATAATTAAAAGTAATTAATATAATTTACTATAACCAGTGAGCAAACTAATAGAGAACGATGGCTATGAAAGCAAAATTGAGGCAATGAAAAAGAGACACATAGGATGAGGCTCAGTCTCAGCTGGCATTCTAACATTAGAATGTTTTTGTGTGATGGAAGCTGATGTAAAGTCTCCTGATTGGTCCAGAGGACGCAGCATCTCTCTCATGAATTTTGCCGTTTTCTTCTTGACCGGTGGTGGATATCACTTAAAGAAATGTTCAAAATGAACAAAAGTAAGCAGAGCCAAATAGATTTGTTCCACTGAAACAGAGTTTGTCTAAAAGACAAGAAAAGTTCCCAAGAACCTCATGAATCAACACTGACATGATGTGCGAAAGAACATTTCCAAACAGTTTGAAATCACGACTTTGAAAGATTCAGATAAATCAAGCTCATTTGTGATGCAGCTTTTGATCTGTTTTAAGCCCCATCGTTTCTTCTCTCTAATTAAGAGTTTTCTTGTTTCCTATCTATATTTTCCCATCTCATTCCATCTTTCTTTTAACTTTCACAGTGCAAAACATGGAACATCTTATACACCGACCTAAAGAAAAAAAAAAAAAAAAAATAAATTTATATTAGTTTTACAATATTAAAAAAAAAAAAAAAAAAAAAAAAAAAAAAAAAAATATATATATATATATATATATATATATATATATATATATATTGTCTTGGCATTTTAGAAATAATCTTTTGATAAAAATAAAAATAATGTAAAAATTATACTCATTATAAAATTCCAATTGCTTCACTAAATTTAGTCTAAAATGTTCTATTAAAACAAAAAAAGTACAAAAAAACTATTAAAAACTTTTGGGAAAAGTTAAATCCAGAGTTGTCAGGTTGTTGATATTGGTCCCAATCTACGCTCAGTGCAAACGTGTTCCCTCGTGAAAACAAGAAACGATGGTAAAAATGTGTTTCTAAATCACATAATCACATAAAATACAAAAATGTGAAAATAATAACAATATTTTAAATATTAATTAATAATAAAATAGAAAATACATATAAAAAGTATACCTATTATACAATTCCAATTGCTTCACTAAATTAAGTCAACTATTAAAAAACAATTGTAGTACATAAAACACTGACTGAAGTTAAAACGTTTTGGAAAAAGTTGAATCCAGAGTTTGCTCTTTCTTGATGTTGGTGCCTATTGGGACCTACTGGTGCCAATCTACCCTCAGTGCCAATCAGTGATGCTGATTATAAACATTGCAAATGAATGTGAAAAAAAGGTAAATATTAAGAAAGGGTTTTATTAAGTCCATTACATAAAGAGAGCGATAAAAAGGCAGCCGATGAGGGAAACCGTGGAGGCGGAGAGGACCACCACGATCACACTGCCAGCCAGATTGACCAGAGCCCCCAGTCCAGCGCCCACGATCACCTGCGCCAGCTGCACCATGCAGGTCAGAGCGGCACAGTCCATCCCCATGCCACGGCTTTCCAGAGCTGCTTTATCATCGCCATTTTTCCTTTGTTCCTGCAGCGGGAAAAGTGTTTTAATCCCATGGAAAGTTTGTCTGGACTTTTTGTATCGTCTGATTCAAACAATGCTGGACATTTATGACGCCTTGAGCATTAATATGCTTAAAATGAAATTGAATCTGATTCAACACAACATCATATGCACCGCGGGATTTAATCAGCATCACCGTCGCAATTCAATCTGAATAGCAATGAGTCGTTTTTAACGTTCATGTGCTGATTCTCTCGTAAGCTAATGCTTTTGGAATAAGGCTTAAAATAATTACGGTAAGTCGGAAAAAAGTTCAAGTTCGAGTTTATTTATATAGCACTTAACTCAGTACCAGACCAACACAAAGGCAATTTATTTAGTTTTTTCTTTTGCCAGTAACTCTACTAACTGCTACTTTTTAACAGGAATGCGTGAAACAATTGATTGACAGAGTTACTGTAACTGAAGATAAAACAACTACAAAAGAAAGAATAATTATATAGCAAAGATTGAATACAATTATTTATGTAACTTTTTGGTTTAAAAAAGTAATTTGAAAATAGCAACTAGCAAAAAAAAAAAACAAACAAAAAAATAACAATGTTCTAGGCAGAGAAGTTCTATAATTAAAATCACATTTTTTCTTAAAATACAAAGACAATTTTGTCTTATTATATTTGAGAAGTGACTCCTGTTTTGGAGATGGTTAAGCCTCCCGCAAATTTAAAGAAAAATTAAAATATATCTAGAAAATCAACCCAAAAAGTCTGGTTTTTATCCAGCCCGTGAAGGTGCAACATGCGCTGTTTTATTTCTTAAAATAATTATTTATTTCTTATTCGATAGTATTTTAGTTTTTCTCATTAGTTCATATTTATTTAATGCTTTTAGTTGCTGATGAGACTGGTATTCAGCCATGATTCGGTTATTTTTGGTCACGGTTTTATTTCCTTGTCATTTTAAATCCTGATAATTTTGCCTAATGATGGGTTTAGTTGCCCCCTCCGCTACCTCACTACGCTGTCACCGCTTTCAGTTTTATAAAATCCAGTCCCTATTTGCCACTTTTCGCTGTTGTGTTTTTTACATAATAAAAGTCTCCCATCAGCCTCGGCATTAGTCCGTATAACAAAAAGTGGCCTTGACTCGGAAAAGACGAACGTCCGAGTTACTGACCTCCTCCCTCTGGTGGTACACGGAGATGAGGTTGAAGGGGATGGTGTAGAGAGTGCTGGACATGACTCCAAACACACTGCACAGGGTCAGCGTGGCCACGATGTTTGGAACCAGCCCGATCAAACCGGTTCCCAGGCCGAACAAGAAGTAGCCTAGAAAGTACAGTCCCTTCAGGCCTATGTAGGGCAGGAGCAGCCGCTGGACATCTGGACAGATGTGTGGAAAACGTTCACCAACAAAAACAAATGTGTATGAAGCAATAGTACTGTATAACGTGACGGATTAAACTACTTTAGCGAGTCAGCCTTTTTAGTTACAAATGACTCTCAGTTTCTAGGCCGTATGTGTCAAAGTCATAGGTCACGTCACATGAATTCCCTTAATTATGAAGATGTTAATTATTATTTTGGTTTTATAATTAATATTATAGTAAGTTTAAGAATTATTATTGCCGATATGAAGCTGATGACATACAAACTACAGATCCCATAATGCTTTAGCTACCTTAATAAATTATATAATTTGTATTTAGCATGTTTTCTTTTTAACATCAATATAGTACAAAACATAAAATAAATACATTTTATAAATAATGTCTTTCCTATTATGTTATTTAATATTTATAAAAAAAATCTAAAATCAAATAAACTTTTTTTGTCACTGTTGGGCAATTAACAGGACTGTAGAAAGCAGCAAATTACATACAAAATTGATTGATAATATAATAATAATAATAATTTACTAGATACATTTTTATGAAGGACAATTTATTTCAGCTTTTAAAATCTAAGTGTGTTTATTTTTCTGGAGTAACATTCTTATCATAGTCTGTTCCATATTTGTATCCACATTAATAAGATAAATATGGATATAAATATGGATATATTAAAATATTTAGTTTTAGCCTGACTTATAAAGATTCATAATTTTCAGCCCACCAAACAACGACTCTCAGTCAGAAAGACAAATCAGCAATTCTCATCAGTACCGACTAACTCTATTAAAAAAAAAAAAAATCCAATTTCATCAGCCGAGCGATTGGATAGGACCTTGCATTATTGAGCTCTAATTGGACGGATATCTTTTGTCTGCATACAGTCAGAAGAACAAGCCATGTCACTCACATGAATAGAGCGCAGAAGACACGGCGTTGATGCACAGACCCCAGCAGCCCACCTCAACCCCTCGCTCGTAGGTGGCGTAGGCCGTGGAATTGTGCGGGGCGTACGGGTCGCCTTTATACACGATCTGCAGGAACAGGTTATGGAAGGTTTAGTCATCACCTGGTAGGAACATGTGACACCATGACATCATCACACCATGAGACAGCGCGGGATCCACAGCTCGGGTCAGACCGGGTGAAGTGCTCGGGTACCAAGCTATTCAACATCTCCACGGGACAGTCTGCTTCCATTTCACGACTGAAATCAGCTCAAACACCAGGAAGCTTGTTTTATTCAGATAGCACATGGAGAATGAAAGGAACTCGTCTGCGGAACCCAATTTCTGTTCAGACGGACACGGGCCGGTTGGAAAACTACACAGAGCTTATAAAACCGACCCACGTCTTCTCAAAAGCTCATTTAAAATACAAGAGGTGATGCAAGTCTGCACCGATCTCTCTTTCTTTACACACACACACACACACACACACACACACACCCTTACATTTATACTATAGTGGGGTCCCACCCTGGGCGTACATTCAAAGCACTATATAGTAAATATAGAAAATATGTAGATTTTTGTAAATGCTGCTGTTTGAAATTAATAGATGTGTGTGTGTGTGTGTGTGTGTGTGTGTAAGCACAAAAATTAGAGATAATTCAATTAGTTAACACAAAAAAAGATTATTTAAAAATATTTAAAAACACATTTTAAATGTACGTGTGATTAAACTAAATGAAAACACAAATATAATGCATGTGTGTTTTGAATTTTATAACTAAAATTCTTTTTTTTTTTTTTTTAGATCAAAATCAAAGTTAAATTACTCCGATTGGGATGCCAAACAATCTGATGGGGACATTGCTAATATTAATATTCCTAGTCATGAATATTATTAAATCAACAATTATTTCAAGATTCCCCGGGTCATTAATAACAGCATCTCAGCTCTGTGAACATTCATGGTGTTGCTAAAGAAATGGACTCATCCATCTCAATTCATTGTTGAGCAAGATCAAGAACGAAATTCTACTTCATCCGGAAAGCAAAACCGAAAATCCAATTTCTGGGTTCATGAAGATGGAGTAAGAAGGTTCCAGATCATACTCCAGAAAAAGTGGCTTTTCTGCAATTTCTGAAATAACCACCAGGGGCGCTGTTAGACGACCCCTGTTTAAAAGACCACGGAGACCAACTTTATTAATATTAATAACGTATATGCATGTGTGTGTGTGTACTCTATCTATATTTTCCCTCCAAAAACAACAGTGCAACAAAATAACTTCTTATCTTAAAAACAAACTAATATAAAACGCACATTTCTATATACAAAGTCCAAAAATGCGGATTACTTAATTGCTATAATTTAAGCACTAAACACCAAGACAATATACTTGTTACTTTGCATTCAGTGATTTCAAAAACAACACGGTTCTGATGAAACCAAATGGAATAGAAAATCCAAAATGTAATATGGTATCATTATACCATAATGATCATATATACATATACCAATGACTAACAATGTGAAATAGCACAATATTTCAGTAAATGAATGAAGTATATTTTCTCATCATAATTCCATCCTTTTACAATGAGCAGTGTGACAAAATTCTGAAAACTATTCTTTAATTAATTTAACAGATTAGCAATCTCTTTGTGTTATTAATTATTAATAACATTAGCGGTTCAACGCACGACTTAATCGATAACGTCCAATGCACTTGAACAAGAATGAATGAAGATTCCTTTCCTTTTGGCGTAAATAAGAAACAATAAAACCTAGATAGCCTTCCTATCGCTGCTGTGAAGGTCACGGGTTCAATCCCCACAGAAACAAGATCGTAAAAACTGTAATTCACTGTAAAGGGCTTGGGCTAAAGGCAGCTGAATGCATGAATGTTAGTCTAGACGGACTTCAAGGTTTCTGAGTTAAAAGCCAACACTCATTCATTCACTCGCTCACTCACCTGTCCCATAAAGTCGGTGAAAAAAAGCATGTTGCACAGGAAGGCCGTCCAGCCGAGCAGATGACTCACGCACAAGCAGCGGTAATGGCTGGGCATGCTAATCATCGCCGACAGCAGAGATTTCAGATTCATCCTCTTCTGAACCTGGAACACAAACAAAGAAATGAATAAAAAAAAAACTAAACAAAACAGGAGAGTGATTCACCAGAAGCCAATAATGTGAAGCACACAAAAGCTCTCCATTTATTATTAGGTCAAGTGCTTTTATTCCAATAATGAACTCAATGGGTAGTCAGATTAATAACCCCCTAAATAATCCAGACTATAGCAAACTTGATTGTCAATGACTGAAATGAAATGTTTTACGAGGAGCGGCTTTTCTGTTGCTCAGTCAGCAGTTTGAAACGCACATTTCAAAGGTTTGATTCTCAGCGTCCGAATTGTAGAACTGTAATGCACTATAATTCGCTTTGGATAAATAAATCTAATTTATAAATGCAACTCAATGTAGAATTAACAAGGCTGGCATGACCAACATATTTTATTAATCCCATTAGGGAACATTTTTGCACATTTTTTCCTTGTAATGTTAATTTTTTTCATCGTTTGGGTACACTTATTGTACCATTTGCACATTGTTGTACATTTTTGTAAAATTGTTGTTATATTTCCAATTGATGTGTACATGGTTTACTTGGGTGTTTTTGAGAAAAAGAGTAGAAAATTGCAATTTCGATTCCGCACGTCCAGTGTGTATGGCAGAATTGACAATAAAGCTGACTTTGACTAAAAATACCACATTTACACTATATTATGAGCACACCCCTGATTTTTCAGGCACAAACGTTACTGTAAGTAACGTTACAGTATATCTGCAGTAGGGGCGCTATGCTTTTACATGCTATGTCAATACTGTATATATGGGCTTTTTCCGGTTTAAGGTCAGAGACATGGCGAGTTCCGATGTTATTGTTTTAAGTTTATTTTTATTTCTACCAGTGTTATTTAGCCACTGCCAAGTGTTGCTGGTTTCTATTTTTCTGTTATTCAGGCAAATCTGTATCTTATACATTTTAAATTTGATGACACAATGCAGAACCATATAAAGAGGACTTATTTTCATATATTTGTGAACTTGAAATGTGCAAAAATGGCGCTTATATTCATGTGGACATTTGAAATATGCGCATTTAAACACCTCCCATGTTTTTGAGCTTTTAAAATGGGAAAAGCTTATATTCTCGTCAATACGGTTATAAAACAAATGTTTCCTATAGCCATCACTTGTGCACTTATGCCCCAACATTGGGTAGTGCATTTATGATAACTCTCTGCTCAAATCACAATGAATCTCACCATCATGTATATACTTTATAAACATATATGGCTCTCTACTGTATATTAATGCATTTATTAGCAATATCTCTCAACGTCTCTCCCTGTAAAACAACTGTGCAATTTCTCTTGTCTGCTGTAAAGTTCTAGCTCTGTATTATATTATATTACATTTTTGGACTGTTATTATTAATGAATGTTGCACTGAATAGAAACATGCTATAATTTCATTGTACATGTGTATGACTTACAACAATAAAAGGCTATTCTAATCTACGGTAATTCTAATCTAATCAAGTCTTTTCTTCTAAAGAAAGAGAGCAGCACGACAGCCATTAAGAGCCAAGCAGACCATTAGAATGGTTTCATAAGGAATAATGGCAGAAGGTGGGTGTGTGGCAGGAAGTGCTGACCTCTCCGCTGGGCTGCTTGGCGCTGGGCGTTACTGCGTTGGCTTCGCTGAGGGCAGAAAAAGAACGTTCTCTCATTTCTGGCACATGCGCTGGTTCTTTAGACACGGAACCGTAGCCGTTGTGCTGGCTGTCCAGAATCAGAGGGCTGTGCTGGATGGAGTCTGATAACGGATCTTTGCTCAGTGGAACCTCTGGGATGCTGAAGAGGTGAAAGCTGAGGAAGACGCCCCAGGTCAACGCGGAAAAGAAGTAGATGACTTGATACTCCGAACCAAGCAGGAGCCCGAGAGCAGAGTGACCCCAGTCCATGGCTCCGATTAGGTATCCGAAAGCCCCACCGAGACCTGTAAGGAGAAAACGATGGATGGAAATCAACTGTATGAATTGGGTTTTGCTTTCATAGAGGTTAAATGTTCTATTATGTTCCGGTCAAATTGACTCGTGTTAAAAGTAAAAATACTTATAAGTATTCTTTTACTTTGAGACTTCTGCTTGTCTTAGTTCGGGTCAATTTGACCCTTCAGACAAAATGGAAGCTAAAAAGAGTCAGAAAGATCAAAAATGTGTTTCTTTGCAACAATGAGACAAATTACACTTACTGTCTCACACTCACACACACACACACACACACACACACACACACACACACACACACACACACACACACACACACACAATCTTTGATATATAAACATGTAGCATGGTGTTACATATACGTTAACTGAATCATTATGTTTTTTCATATGATGATTACAATAGAAGAAGTTTCCAAGTAAAAAAAATACTTTTAAGTGGTTTTAACAATTGAGATAGAAATGCTTAAGTAGTTTTAACAATTAAGATAGAAATGCAAGGTTTCCTGACTTGACAAGTGGAACTGCTTGCGTTCATCAGCTTTTATAAACGTGATTTCGAGATTAAACTCCTGCATATGGCAACTACAGACTCTCAGGCTAAAGTCACTGAACAGGAAATATCTTTACTATCACGCAAATTGTACATAACCACATTTGTTGAAAATGTTGAAGTTTCATTAACTTTCATTGAACTTTGTTCTTCAAATTCTTCATTTTATTTTGGTAGGATTGTCGAAACAACACAGTTAAAATGTACATTTTAAGATGGCTTTAAATATCTGGTTTTACCTTAAGAGGTGGCCAGAACATGATGTAATTGTTTAACGTGCATGCGCACAGCGAGAGGTAGGATTTTCTCCTGGGTAGGAAAATATTTTAGAACACCGGATTCAATATTTGAACCGATCAGAGATAGCGTTGCAGAGTTTTTCGCGATTTTTACTTTTTGCGATAATTATCTTTTTTTTTCTGTTTTCACTGTTGTCTATTTTTGTTTCTGGTTTCTTACAGTTAGACAGATTGGCAGATGATTGTCGAGAATCGGCCAAACAGTGGCTGCTAGCAGCTACACTGTATTTTAATAATTAGAAAATGTTTACATATACAATAATGGAAGTCAATTAATACATCATAAAACAAAAAAAAGTCTCTGGAAAAAAAGTCTCACATCACACATTCCATTTATCAACTAATCAGTCAAGAAAATAGCTGCTCATTAGGAGTAGATGTTTATACATAGACAGACGCACTCACGCGCACACACACACACACACACACACACACACACACACACACACACACTGGTCCAGTCATGTGCCTGTGAAGCGTTCAGCCTCAACCCATGATCTCAGCACATGACCGGCTATGTTTGGATTAGAACACACCAGTGATCAGAGAACCAGGAGACATTTTCCTACCAGATGAAACATCTAAAAAAAAAAAACCACACGAGCAGATGATGGCAACATCCATCCTTTGAGATTAGCTTAAGATAATAACTATTGGATGTATTTGTTAATATCGACTCGAGCATCTCCGTAGAAAACAAACAGAGGTTTTCCAGACTGAAACACAGTCTCCCTAAATCCCTGACAGCTTTTGATCACCGGTTCTTTTGTAAAATATTTATTCTGATGGTAGTAGCTGAATTTGCGACTTGACAGAACTGGAGATAGTGAAATCCTCTGAAGAAGTCAGCTGGTAAACATGGGAATATTAAAAGGTGTTTCCTCAAGTCATCTTAATTCAAACGAATCCCCCCCGAAGGCTTTACGCTGTCATTTCAGCAGCAGGAGGAAATTAGTAACACGCCACCAAAGCCACGACGCAGAGCGGAATCAGAAAATGGATGTTGTTGTGGCGCGACGATTTGACACGGCTTCAGATGGCAAAGATCTGTGACTATAGCAAGTCCTGCAGCAGCAAATTGAACCAGAAATACACAAGACCAACAAGAAAATAATCTGCACTTTCTAATAGTGTATTTCTCTTTTAGGGCCTGGAGCCATTTCAGTTTTCACAACAGCTCAAGAGTGTTTGACCAATGCAAACATGGTAAAATAAGATTGCAATGGGATGTGTAATTCAATTAAGTTTGATTACAAGTATCTTTTATAGAGGGGGGGGGGGGCAGAGAGAGGGAGAGAGATAGACAGAGAGAGGGAGAGAGAAAAAGAGAGATAGAAAAGGAGAAAGAAAGAGAGAGAGAGTAAAGAGAGTGTAAAATATTGTCTGGAAAAGAAAAAAGAAAGAAGGAAGGAAATAAAGTTAAAATGTTGCCACGTTGTTTGACAAAGAAAGGGGAAAAAAAGTTGACAAACATTGTCTGAAAAGGAATGAAATGAGAAATCAAGAAAGAAAGAAGAAAAGAAACAAGAAATAGCAAAACCTTTTCAGTCATGGTCTGAAAAAGACAGAATATTTGCTATGAATTGATGGAAAAGAATGGGAAAAAAATAAATACTTGCATATTGTCTACAGACAGTAAGAGTCAATGTTTGACAAGCAGGGTCAGAAATAGAAAGAAAGAAAAGAAGAAAGAAACAGGAAAAAGTGCTTGTTTAAGAAAAGAATGGCCTGTTTATGACTGAGGCTTGAGTTCTTAAAAGAGAACACACACACACACACACACACACACACACACACACACACACACACACACACACACACACACACACAGTAAGAATCTACTACCAAAACAAGCTTAAAAAATAATAATAATAATAATGACATTAAAAAGTACAGTATATTTAAAAACCTTAAAACCGGTTTCATCTGCTCAGAAGTCCCGTGACTTTCTACAAATCAAGCAGCCGTAAGCCTGTGTTTACCTGTGAGTAACGCGTGATAGTGAAGACCTCGCTCTTTATCCCGATGGGAACACACGTCAAACAAATAGGCTTTGATGGGTCCGTCGATGAAGTCTGCTGCGAAATCAAACATCACCACTCCGAACATGACCACTGTGATGGCCCACGTTGTTTTCAGATCTCGGTCCTGGACGACGGCTGGAAGGGGAAAATCATGCAAAATGCTAAAATGCTTTTGCTAAAACAGTGTTTATGGAGAAAAACTAGAAGTAAACCCTCAAAGTTAGAATACTGTTATTACAATTCTATAAAAATTCACATTTTTGGTAGTTTTTTGGCATTTTTTAGAAACACCTAAAAAGAATTGAAAAATGACAACATGCAAATGCTTAAGATAAACTAATATTAACGAATAAAAAAAAAAAATCCACAAATTAATATTTGTTTTTCAGGACAAAAAAGTACAAAATAAAACCACTTAATGTTAAAATATCTTAAAATTAAAATAATGTATCCTAAAATTAATTTAATCTACGTTACTGTTATTACATTACCACATCAATTTACATTTTGTAGAATGCTTATGAAAATTGTAGAACGCTGAAACAGCAATAAGGAGTTTAACAAATATAACTGCAAAATTATGAAACTTCTAGAATTAAGATTTATCACACAATAAAACTATTAAAAAAATGTCATTGAATTTTCATGACAAAAACACCTAAAAAGAAAATGCTCTTGAAAAGAGCAGGACGCTTATAGAGGTTTGAGGAGTAAACACAATTTGCTGTTACATCCACTATTTTTCATTTTACAGAACTTTCTATAGAAGTTGCATCTTAAAGAAAAGAAAAGAAAAAAAACTTACTTCCATTTTTAAGTTAAAGCTAATTTGAGACTTAGTTAAGAGACTTAGACTAAGTTTGAGTCATAAATAAGTGTTTGCCATATTTACCATACAACAACAAAAATATAATTTCATTTTTAAATGCTCATTATTTACAACTTTATGGCACAAATACCTCAAATGATATCCTGAAAAGAGTAGATCGCAAAAATGCAAAAAGAAAACACAATTTCAAAAAAATTCTTCTGTTCTTCACTATATACATTTCAGTGTATCATTCCATCCTAAATAAAACAGACAAAAAACAAGCAAACGCCAAACTCCCTTCCCTTCAGCTAATTTAGAGGCAAAGCTTCACACGTGTGCAATGCCACACTCACCTGAAGTCACCGCATCTCCATTGAGAAACAAAGTGAGACCCACGAGCATCATAATCCCCAGTAACAAAATATACGGCCTCCGTCGGCCCCACCGAGACCTGCAGTAGTCGCTGGCCGAGCCGATGACCGGCTGCAGGATGAAGCCCAAAATGGGGCTAATAAACCACACCAGGCTGTAGAGACGCTTGGGCAGTCCAACGCTCAGCAAAACCGGCGTGACGAATGCGGCCTCCACGGCGTAGCAGAATTCCCTTCCGAACATCACCAGACCGTGCATGACCAGTCTTCCTCGTGATCGGCGAGCCGGCTCCACCGCTCCAAACACGGCCGGCTCCATTCTGTCCACGTAGCACTCTTTGGGTGTAGGGTCCATGTTTGTCACGGGGGTCTCAGGTCCAGAAAACCTGCAAGGCTTGTCTTCGGTCAGCAGAGTCATGGTTCCGACTCTCCAAGATCCTGGAGTTCTTACTGCATAGTCCCGGAGAGAAAGAGTTCTCGGTGGAGAGAAGAAGGGTTCCTAGCTGAAGGCCGGTCAGTTGTAAGCACGTGACGGAGATCACGGAGGATTTTCTCTCTTTGGGATTCTGGGCCGGAACGTTGGGAAAGTTCAACCCCGTCGCCGCCACGTTTTATAATTTGGAGTTTTGCCTGAGATGCTGATGTCAAAGCGGGGCATGACTCGCCCCTTCATACCTCACAAGGCGTCTTTTGTGGGGCTGTGCTAGGTAAATCAAATGACCAACCATGTGATTCGTCTGGGGGGGGTGAGCGCTGCCAGAGCTGGATCCGCTAGCATAAGACTCGGTGACGTTCCCTCCATTCACACCACCGACCCCTGAGGCTTGAGTTCACTCAGATCCGTCATGGGACACTCACGGATTCCGCCACAACGTGATCTGCCGTTTTATCCATGCGGGATTCTCGTGGAAAAGCAGACAATCTGTAGGAATCGGGGCTCGGCATCAAGGCCGGGCAGTCAGATGGTGCCGCATGGATTAAAATACCACATTCCGGAGATGCCAATCAATGAATGAGAAGCCATTTCAGGCTTGAGTAGATACCTGATACTTTTATGTAATGTGTTACTCAAGTTCACTAAGAGGATTTATGACTCTTTTTTTCTTTAATAAAAGTCAACAGGACTTGTTTAAAGCCAGGTATGAATTCCAGTTTATTAACCAATGGGGAATATTCATTATGAGGGCATCATTCATTGATAAATGAGAGTATTTTTTTTAAATAACTCAAACATGTTCACAGTGTCCGTTTAAATTATAACATTCTGTGGTTTGTCTTTGTCTTGTCATAAGTGATACTTTAGTACCAACAACCAGACGATCAATTGAATAAAAAGCAATAATTCTCTTACATTCTCTTACTCATACAAATATGTCATCTATAGAAAAAAAAATAAAAATTCTTTTATATCAGACAAGATTGTGAATTTCAATCGCCTATAGAGGTACCTTACATCTATGGGAATTACAATTGTGTCTTGAATAAAGGTTCTTTATATTTTAAATAATTAATCCGTGATTAAAAACGAGGCACTTTGGTTCGCTCGCTCTGATGAACGAATGACACTCAACCACTCAAAACAGCAATTAACCCAAGTGGTTTAAACGGCCTTGAAGAAAGGCTTTTCAATGAGAAAGGTAACGGATGAAATGACCAATAAAAAGAGTAATTGAAGATCTTATTGAATATGTACACGGGGTTTTAACGAAGCTCCACTTACAGATGAGAGCACTTAAGAGTTCAGAATCATTTTCACCTCGAATGCCCGCGGTTATTACAACGGAAAGTCATTCTGAACCTAAATGCCACTTCTGCAGCGGGAAAAAACAACAACAACTTTGAGTGTTTGCGATAAAGAATAACGGAGGATTTTAGAGACGTGCTTTGGATTCATTACACTCGATCGCTCCAGCCGACTGGAGCTGCGCTATTTCCTCCAGGTCAAACCCGTATTCTCTTAAGACGGAGTGAGTGTGCTCGCCAACCCAAGGGTCTCGGGACAGGCAGGGCTCGGCTGGCGTACGGGACAGACCCGGCGCGGGACGGGGGCTGCTCTCCCCTTCAACGTCCTTGAGGAACGATTCCCTTGCCTGATTGTGGGGATGAGAAACGGCCTCGTCCAGCGACAGCACCGGGGTGACGCAGGCATCGGTTCCGGTAAAGATCCCACTCCACTCCGTCTGCGTCCTGGAGGCGAAGACTTGGGCGAACGTCTCTCTGAGCTGCGGCCAATCAGATACGCTCATTTGTGGAAGAAGGTCGGCCGATTCTAACCCCAGGCCTGTCCAGACAGAATAAAGAAACGTCATTAGAAGAGATTTAAATGCATCACAAAGGACACTGGATCCATTAGTATGGATGGTGTAGCGTAATTGAAAGCACAGTAGGTAAAGGAACAGTGTGAGTCCGAGGGTGAAACCAGAACAGCATCTGGTGGAAGTTATTATGGTTTCAGAGGAAGATTAAAATGCTGGAGTATGGAATCCCTTTAACATAATAATAAAGCTTCCCGCAGCTTCTCCGTAATCTCTGCTGGCCGCCGCAGAGTCATCCACCTTTCACTTCCTCTCGCCTTGAGTTTTCATTGGTGGAATGTCATGTATATTTCCGTAGACTTGGGCTTGCGGGAAGACATGAAAGTTTAACAATTCACCTTCACGAAAATATTGCTGGATTTAAATTACATTTGAACTCCATTTTAGTATAATAAATATATAAATAAATATAAAGTAGACTATTTATCCATGCATAACACTGAAAAATAAAATGAATATTTATTTCTTAAAAAAAAATAGAATGTTGTCACTACACCAGACCGCTGTGAAGACGTGGAGCTGCCTCACAGAAACTGTTCCTAAATAAATAAAATATTGTGACGTTAAAATGCCAGAGAAGACTGGCACCAGTAAGTCGAGTTGTTTTCCTAGTGTATAGAACTTTAAAAAAAATCCCTAAAAATACATCAGCTGGATAATTCAGGTCTGAAATCTATTACAGTACAACTTTCTTAAAATGCAGACGGACTAAATTAATCCGTGCTGAGAGCCGTTTCTTCCATTGATGAATTCATAAATTCAAACAATTTATTTTAAAAGATAAAATATTAGTAACGGACAATCTCACATGAACTGTTACCGCCATTTTGAAATGACGTCATGCAAATCAAATTTCCGTAATCTTACACGACGTCACATTTCAAGATGGCGGCTCAACAGGAGGAGAACAAAAGACAAAACAACAACAACAACAAAAAAAAAACATCGCCATTCTGGGAGAATAGAACCTTATTGTATATTTTGGAATCAAGACCTCGGAAACCAACTAGTGTTTTTGTTGCTTAATGTTTATTTGACGTGCAAAGAAGATTAAACATCTGTTTTATACACGTCTGGACTCTATTCTCAATGCATGCTAGCGGTAAGAAAAAAACGTCCTTTTGTATAGCAAAAATATTTCGGAACTCGGGACAAAAGACTATTTTTGTTATCTAGAACATTCGCAAGTCCATGAAGAATGAACTGACCTTGAAGAAGCTGCTGATAGAACTGCGGCTCTATCGCTCCCACCGCCACATGCTTTCCGTCAGACGTACGGTACGTGTCGTAGAACGGAGCGCCGCTATCCAGAAGGTTCTCTCCGCGAGGTTGATCCCACAGGCCGATTCTTCGAGACTTCCACATGAAGGACCCAACATATGCTGCACCTTCCACCTGCAGACAGACCAAAAGACCGGTCAGTCACTGATCAGCGACCGCCATTTGTTTTAGAACAATGTGATGCTGAGAAAAAAGCTCCAAATTAATGAATATGTATATATACGAACCCACGGACATCTTTTGATATGGTTACATTTATATATCTATCCATCTGTATTCTAAACCGCATTTCATTTCTGGGTGATGGGGAGCTGGAGTCAGTCTTAGCAACTCTTACATCTTGATATTGTTGACCAACCAATCACAGAGCAGTACACATTACTTAGATTGAGGCTGCCCACTGCTCCGGGTTTGTGTGTGTGTGTGTAACTTCATTGGACGGTTAAATACAGAGAACAATTTCAATACAGCCCCTAGTGGCCATACTGTCAAACTCACACTTTATTTTACTTTTACTTAATCACAATTGATCCCTGGCAATTGTGCGATTAATCTTAAATAACGCTGGTTCATTTAAAATATTTATTTCAAAAGATAATATAATGATTATAAACAGTAGTGTTTCATTTCATTGTTTTCAGTTAAAGTTTTCAGGCTGAAACACCAGAATATTTCCGAGACGTCGAAAAGACTCCGACCTTGAGTAGATCAAACGGGATATAGAAATTTCACAGTAATTCCCAGTAAACACAGCCTTCGGAGAAATGAGATTGTGTACAAGCACAAGATCCAGTTACTTTCCCAGATGATTTCTAATACTTGATTTAGTGCAGAATGTGTTTCCATCTTTACACCTCGTCACATTTTGGAGCTACTGCAGGATGGTTTAAATAATCTATATCAGGGGTCGGCAACTTTTGATGGATGTTGACTTTTATACAGTATATTAACACTTTTATAATAGCGTGTTGCTTATAAAATCCATACAGTATTCATGTTTCAGAAAATTAAAGATGGGTATGGATGTTGTAAGAGAGGACAAGAGGTTGGCTGGGGTCAGAGTGGATGATGCTAAAGTAAGAATGAGGTGGAAGAGGTTGATTTGCTGTGTTGACCCCTAATAAGGGAAAAGCTGAGTGGGAAGAGAGATTCGTGTTTCAGAAAAATACATTTCATTTATTGAATGAACACATTTTGAACTCAAAAAATGAAATTGCATAGGTATGTCTGTTTTAAATGAATTAAAAAGCTGGACATAAATTGTCCATCTTGCAAACAGCTACAAGTAAACAAAGGAACAAACAAATAAAATACTTGCTCAGAAAAACATGTTTATGGGATATTTTGTGTAATGTTATCGTAACGGCCGGAGCTATGTGATGTAAAGAGAATGTGCGGGTGCATCAATACGTTGATGTGTGTTGACGTGCAACGGAGGAAGGTAAAGAAGAGCATGTAGCTTTGTTGCTGTTTCCAAATCCTCGTTTGATGTATTTTATTTTAAGTGTATCTTTTCTCTTGATGTTTGCACGGACGCGAAGCCACTTCCAAATCAAAGTGCTCGAGCTCCCTTTCTCGCAAGAACGTGTTACATTATTACGCTATCAAACGTCTTTTAAGGCGGCGATGTTGATCCCCGAAATTGCACAAGGTCTGAAGAAAGATGTGGATGGATTAAAAATAAAACATGATTGCACACGACTGTTACAGCCGAACTGTACAAGACTTTATTTGAAAAATGGTGATGTTGTTTGAAAAAGCCTCAAGATCAAACACAAATAAAGATTAAAAATGAAACCGCCACAAAACGCAAGCACAATAAATAAAACATCGAAAAACAAACCGTGATGAATGAATAATAATAATGATAGATTATTTGCATAATTAATAATAAAATAAACAACTTTATAAAAACATACAACCCCCCCACACACACACACAATAACAAATATACATAATGTATCTACGTACATGTATTATTGTATTTGTCATAAATACCGTAAATAATATAAACATGTGAATGTGAGTTTATATGTTATTTATGTTCATGCTGAAATAATAACTAGGATTGCAACTTACTGTAGTCAAAGTATTATAACAGTTTAGAACTGTTAATATAATTGAATAGACTATTTCATGGAAAAAAACAAACAATAACTATAACTACATAAGTTTATTTGGTTTGTTTATTTATTAGTGCCTTACATATGATAGGAAAAGCTTATAAAATTACAGTCACAATGCTCAAATTATACTTGGCAGAAAATGCCAGAGGCTAAAAATAAAGCGAGTGATTTCTTTGAAAGAAATGTCAGCGACGGAGCTGAGAAAATGTAAAAGTTCAGGATGTTACGACCAATCAGAGTCATGTTTATTTGACACATTTAAAGATGATTCATTATTTCAAATAATGCGATAAGGCAGTGCACTACATTAATACTAGTGACATACAAATTTGAACCATCTTGCGGAAAAACTCTCAAATGCTCACAAAAACCGGATGGAAACAGGAAATGTCAAACTGGGGAAACTATCTAATAATAAAATCGGGTTAGTGGATAAAAACACGTCCTGGATCAACTGGATGAGAGATTTTTCTCCAAAACAGACAATCACGATTCTCAGCCAGAAGCCGACTAGAATCAGCCATGTTGAGTTTTATTGCTTTTAGATTTTTCGATAAGGCCACAATTAGTGAACGTGAAGTTCAGAACAAAACATGTCGCTTGTACTTTCTCCTGATCAGATTCTGAGTGAGCTCTGTTAAAATCTTAAACATATGTACAAATGTTGCGAATAACGATTAATTAAAGTGTGACTTCAAGTGGAAAAAACAATCAGTGTTGTTTAATAATTTGTCAGATCCAAACACACACACACACACACACACACACACACACTCTTACGCGCTCAAAAAAATCAAAACTTTGCCTCTTTCTCTCTCTCACTCACTCACTCACAGTCAAACTTTCGCTCTCACATTCATTCATTCATTCATTCACTCACTCACTCACTCAATTTCTCTCTGTCTCACACACACACACACACACACACACACACACACACACACACACACACACGTTCGCTCACACTCTCATTTATTCACTCACTCACAGTCAATTTCTTTCTTTTTCTCTCTGTCTGTGTCACACACACACACACACACATACACACACACACAAAAACAAACCTTCTCACTCACACAGTTAAAGTCTCTTTTTGTGTTTGTTGACCCCTAATATCATAGTATGGGAAACACTGATTTATATATGGTATATTGTCTTTCATAGAAGAAAACAATTTGAAGCTGCAGTGTCTCACCATACTGGCATCAATGACCTGGCCTTGTCCCGATCTGCTCCTCTCCAGAAGAGCCAACACAATGCCAAACGCGCACGTCAGACCACCTCCGGCAAAGTCTGCCACCAGATTCAGCGGTGAATAGGGTTTCTCAGCGCTGCGGCCCAGCATGGAGAGCAAACCTAGAGAAGAACAGAACGCTCACTCAACAAAAGGTCTTCTCACAGGGTGAAAAAAAAAACAAAAAAAAACGATTATAATCAGAATTAAAGTTTATTACGCCCTCAAGCGCCTTGTTTGCTTTGTTTTTATTGCAAAATAATTTTTAATAGAATTTGTTTTCACTCTTGTTAAACAACATTAAACAGCCAAAGATGAAAGTGTTTGTGCTGCTTGTGATTGATATTGACTATCTTCTTTCAAACTATTTCAGATTTATGAGGTGAATTTATATTGAATACAAAAATAGATGATTTATTCTAAAACTTGTCATTTTGCGAGCCTGTTGCGAATGATTTACAGAGCCAGATTTAACAGAATCCTAAATATCAAAAATAATTGCCGTATTATTTGGTAAAATGAAGATGGAAAAAAAACTACATCTCATCAACAAACATTCCAAGCAGCCTTTTTTTTTTTAATAAAAGGAATCACATTCTCCGTCAGGATGATTCACTTAATGAAACGTCTGACAAGCTCTGGTTTCCAGCTATGTCTCAGCGTGAAGGGCACAGAAGTTCATCTGCGTCTGTTCAATTAAAAGAAGCTCCCCAGAAACTTGCTTTAGAACTTCACACTGGTCAATTCCCTGAATCACAACTAGTGCAAAGGCCACAAGACATCCTGGAGAAGTTCATTAGCGAGTCTTTTTGAACACTAACTTTACCTGAAATGGCCAGGTAGTTGATATCGTGCCCCGCGGCTTTGGCGAGGGATCCGCTCTGACCGTAACCTGTGAGTCGAGCGTAGATAAGCTTCGGGTTCTCTTTTAGTAGGACTTCAGGTCCTAATCCCATCTTCTCCATGACACCTAATTATAAGAGCACCCCGAAACACACACACACACACACACACACACACACACACACACACACACACACACTCCTTAAGTATAAGTTCATTCAAATTCAAAGGAGCAAAGATTTCAGCTAATTATTCTTGCTTTAGGGAAGTGATTCCGTTCAGTCACCCTGCTATAGCACTAACAAAACATTTTGTTTACTCCGTTATTAACAAAGACTTGTGAAAAATCTACTAAATAAACACAACAACCAATGTCTAACTCTATAAATGACAATAATTGAACACAGCATGACTTCCAACTTGCACAATATTTTTGTTTATTAATTTTAGTGTGTGTGTATGCGCGTGTGTGTGTAAGCAACGCCATGCAATTTTTATTTATAATAAATATTAATGATATTAAACGTTTTATATGGAAAAATATCAATAATTCAATGGACGGGGTAAACACAATTAAATAAATATGGGAACAAATATGATCTAAAACTTATTTTTATGCTTTTTGCTGTACAGTATGTGCCAAAACGTAGTTTAAAAAGGAAAAGTGTATTTACTTGATACTTTGTTTCAAAATGTTGAAGCAAATAAAGGCTTTTATCAGCTCATGTCACGTTGTGTGTAATGAGCTGACAAAACGAATTAGTTTTACTTATTAGAACAAACGATTCTCACTAACTATTCTGACTTTCCCTCAACATTCGAACCTTTATGGCGCGTACTGTCTGACCGAAGATCGGACCTTTACGAAAGGGCTCCAGAAGCACATCGGACCGGGCGCAGAGTCTCTTCATCACCGCGACTCCTGCGGGACTCTTCAGGTTCACGGACACGGAGCGCTTGCCTCTCGCTTGGGTGTCTACGTTCATGCCCACCTTCGTCCGGTCGACCCGGATCACTTTTGCCCCAAAGTCCGAAAGTATCATCCCACAGAAAGGCGCCGGGGCCAGACCGGCCAGTTCAATGACACGGACTCCCGCCAAAGCCATTATCTGTTTGGACCGAAAACTGAATTTCAGAAAATTGAAAACGCCAAGGATATTGTTTGATTCGTCAGAAGTACATTAAACATGAAAAACATAATAGCACAATAGCGTTTGCTCGTCAAAAACACATATTTGAAGGCTGTCAAGTCATACAAACTGAGAGAAAGTTGTGAGTACCGTTGTTTTGGACTTTGAACTAAAACATGACCGTCGCGTGTTGATGACGTAAGACGCGAGGTGAATTTCGGGCTTTGTAGTTTATTTCTTCTCTGCCTCAATATTCATTTGATTTTGAATCCATTTAAATGAGCGGTGGTGGGCAAACTTACACGTTTACAGTTTAGGAAGCAGCTTGAAAATCAGAACGTTTTTGCTCATTCTTTAAATTGAGCAAATTGCGGAAAAGCTGCAAAGAGATGGGGAATTGGTTTTGGGTGGAGAAAAGTTCATAAAACATTCTTTAGCACAACACAGCTCAGCACATTGTGATATGAGTTTATCAGCAAACATCTACGCCAGCCTTTCTATTTTAAAGCACAAGCTAAACATTCCAAACCAATCAGTCAGCAAGATTTTTTGGTTTTTTTTTTTATGTCTTATGAAAGATCAATACATTTATTCCTGTTCTTGGCAAAAAGATAAACAAATGCTGCATCAGCCCAATTAACACATACATTAGTCATAATGTATCAAAATAAAACCCCGAGGAGCGAAAGCAACATGACAGTGCGGTCGGAGCATCATTCCGTATTCACTGTCAGACTTCCAGCAGTGTCAAGGCAATTAAAATCAGCCTTACTCTGACTGAAGACCTGACTTTTTTTTGAGTGAAAGTAGTTTAATTGCGCTTTAGATGAAAGAGAGCTGACATGTCCCACCAAATCAGCTGTCTCTGCTTTTGAGGCGGAAGATGCATCCGCTGACTCACAATCATCAAATATTGAAGCCAAATGCATGAAATCTATTTGTGTTCCACATCTCGGCTGCATTGTGAGTTTATTGGTTTACTTCGAATCATTAAAGTACTGGTAAATCATTTAATCTGGAAAAGTAGAACAGGCTAAAATTTGCTTAAATTAATGAATTTTAAAAATTCGAGCCCTCCTAATAAAAAGCCAAATTATAATGACAAAAAAAATAGCAAAAATAAACATGATTTACAAATTAAAAGTATAACATAATTTAAGTTACAATTGTATTATAAGTTACAAAACAAGTATAATAAAAGACATTTTTATTTTAAATTCATTTGCTTTACAGATTTGTAATTAGATTTTTTGGATCATAAAAATGATTGTGTTTATTTGGAGTGCAAATCATAAATCATCTAAATATTTTTTAAATGCAAATTTTAAAATTCTGTCCTATAATTTATAAATATAAAAAAGATCGTAAATCTCTGATAATATATAAATCTCAGATAGTGTTGAACCTAAAAGAGTTTTCTTTTAAAACCCCTATAATATATTAAAAGCCCTATAATATATAATATATAGCCCTATAAATATATAGTACCTTTAGAGCAGGGAATTAAGCATCAGAGAAAAGCCTTTCGGAAATGTACTGAGATAATGAAGAAATATCTACTCTGGAAGAACCACCAGCCAAGGCAGAAAGCATGAAACAAATACAAAAGCATACAATGAAATAAACACGAAATGGAAAATGCAAGGCTTTTCTTTCAAGAATCACAACAAAGGTGAACTTGATAGGCAAAACGTCTTTCCAGCAGCAGGGAAGGTAAAGAAAAAGTGTGGAAGAAAGACACCAAGAACAAGAATTGGGCTACAACCACTTTTCAAATGATACAGAAAAAAAACCTTATTCACAATGTAGTTTTACTTCATGAAAGAATGTTCTTGACGGCACTTTAGAAGAAAAAGAACATGCTTAGAATTGTCGAAGGTGAAAACTGAACACAAGTCAATGGTTGAGGAGTCAATGGTTGAATCAAAACCCAAGGTACTTTATTAACTACATGAAAATGAAAAACTAAATGCAAAAAGGAGTCTCAAAAAGCTGCTTTTCAAAATGTAAAGTTTTAACCGTTATGGGAGTAAAGATGGAGTCGGGTTATGGTCCAACTGCAACTCAGGCTGCTTTTGTATGAATTGTAAACGTGAACAAAGACGAGAATTGAATAAGGACTTGGTTTAGTTTTAAAGTTCAACTTTCTTCATGAATGTTTGTACATGTTTGGATCTATTCAGAATAGACGGCTGGATTGAGTCAAAAGATTACAAGAGGCCATTGTGGTCCAGCGATAAGAAGTTGAACCACAATGGACTGCAAGTCACCCAGAGTTGCAGGTTCAAATTCTGGTCCGGTGGGTTTTACATCCCAGTCTCCGCCCCGGACCCCACGGCTTAAGGCTGCCCACTGCCCACCTCACTGGGTGGTTAAATACAGAGTACAATTTCAATACGGCCCCCTAGTGGTCATATTGACAAACTCTCTCAAGTGAGTTTGTAATTTGGTAAATAAATCAGTTTGTGTTTATTTTTGCATTTAATGTTTAGTGCAAGCTTTTCCCAAGGCATTTACATAAACATTTCACCAGCGTTATCATTGTGCTCTGATGTGTGACAAATAAACCTGATTGAATTTGATTTAGCAACTAAGCAATCAGTTCATGCATCCGTTTTCCATTTTGTTATGCATTTTTCAAGACTTTCGGAGGAAACCCGGAGAAAACCCACGCAAGCACAGATGTGAACTCCGTGTGAACACCCACATAACTAGAAACGTCATTACACATTTCAGAAAGTAATGAGCGGTTAATTACATTTAAAGCATCTTACATATAGCTGAGTAAAAATGGCAGAAGGCAGCAGAAGGTTCTCACCTCTTCTATAAAGAATCTTGTGCCGGAATTCTATTTAAATCAGAGCCGTTGTCATGGTTGCAGTGGTACATTGTAGTCAAGGAGAAATGTGCACTAAGACTAGCAGCTCTCATCATGTTGCTTAATATTTCCTAAGCCTGGATGGATTTCTGGTGTTAAGTCAAAGCTCCAAATAGAGCGAGAGGTTTCTGAGAAGACAGAAAACTATTTGGGCAAAACAAGTGGCATTTAAAACTAGTTGTACTTCACGTTCCATGGATGTGAAATTGTCAGCTTGGTCATTAAATTCGCCTGCTGAAGGTTTAATTCAATCGAGTGAAACATTCGGAACAAGAATCTTCCCTTAAGACCGGTTTACTTTTATCTCGCAGGATCTTCACATATTTGAACTGGGAGCGGAATATATCATATTTCTTCATATTTGTACAATTCTGCACAATAAAATGGCCAGATTAGTATTTTCTATTATTGAAAATACCATTTCAGACTGATATATATATGTCTCTTGGGAGACGTTTTTAATAAAAAGAAACCTTTGCCTGGATCTCAGGGATATGAGAGATTTATTAAAGTAAACCGACTGTAAATGCCCAAAATGTATAATTAGCAGTTCATTATGAACGTCATTAACATATGACACCTAATTTGTTTATTTTGAAATCACATAGGAATCTAAAAAAAAAAAAGTATTAAAACACAGATTGCATGTCATACATCACCAATTCATTACTTATTGCAGCAAATCCTAGAAAGTAGAGAAGAAATTAGCCAAAACACGTTTAAATAACTAAAACACATACATTTACAAGTTTGTGTGTTTGTGTTTGTGTGTGTGTGTTTGAATAAGATCTTGAAATAAAAAAGCATTATAATATTAATATCATTAAACATAATTGTGATAATCGTGCCCCGAGTCGGGCCAAGGGAAAGTGGTAGGAGCCACAAAGATGCCAACTTGATGCAAAAAAAATTTATTTAGAAAAAATACTTTCCAAAAAAATTAACTAAAAGAACAACTCTCCTTGAGACAGGAGTAACTGTTAACAAAACTGTCAACATGAGCAATATGTGTTTGCACAGAGCATACAACCAACCAACCTACATTATCTGAACTGGAGGGGTGACAAGATGATCAAAAAAAATGTTCTCAAATACAAAACATATTTATCATTTATTCAGCAGAAATGGAAAATGAACTCTTAGCTAAATAATTAACTTTGAAATACACACAATTAACATATTCCATGCATTTGGCTCATGCTTAACACAAATTGAACACCATCACCCTCAACCCAAAATGGAATCATCCTCAAACCTTTAAAATGGCAGACAGATTTGTAATTTAAGTCTGCTGTGTCTTACATTTTCTAATAAAAGCCTTTAAACCAAAATGTATGCATTTCTTTCCTGCAGTGATATGACAAATAAAATGTTTGACTGTAATGAAGCAATGAAGAGTAAACATTTCAAACATTGACCTGCTGCTGTGATGATGATTCTCGTCATCACAATAATATGTAAGAACTTTTAATTGTTTTTAAATATAGATCATATTTTTATATATAGTCTGTGAACATGTTTCGCCTGAGAAATCCGCTGCTGGGGCAAACTAAAAAAAAAAAAATCTCTAGACCCGGGATGCAAACATCACTAAGAACTAACTTCTAATAACAGAGAAGGCAGGTTTTACCTTAAATACAAGACGAAAGAACAGTTAACAAGCTGAACATGTGAATGGAATCCTAGCTAATAATTATTCAACTACAAAACGTAAGGAGAAGGTGGGAGAACTCAAGTACTTTACCACTTAACCATCTCTTAGCTAATGTGGAAAATGTCTATTTCCTACGATTAGAGAATAGTGTAGACCCATTTCAAGATTACAATGAGATTAATCTAAATTAAAAAAAATAATCTATGCCCAGCTCTAGGGAAAGTTTAGAGAAAATCTCTGGCGTGATGTTTCTGACTGACATTTATCAGCTCACAACGAATGCTGTCATTTAAGCACAGCGCTTGATTGACCTTACGCTGATTACATTCTCCTTGGGCAAAAACAAAATGGAAACTTGATTTCCCGCGTAGAGGAATAATCTCTTCCTCATCACTGCACACTATGACTAAATTGCGATGAACTTGCATGAGCATGAATGAGCAGCAAGTAGAATCGGTTCCAGACATGTTTCTCCAGTGCTGAGAGTTTCTCCAGGTCTCCAGTTTACAAAATGATCATTCAGGAAACTGTGCATAGGTGTGTGAGTGGGTAACTGGTAATGTACGAAATTGGGCATTCTATAGAACACTGGCAAAGTCTATACAATGTCTGAAAGGCGAACTGATCGACTGGAACAAGCTCATTCCCACAAGAATGTTTTGTCACTGGTGCGTGAAATCGTGAAAGAAAACAAGGATCAAAGACAATCACCGAATCAGATGTTGGAGATTAGGATGAAAAAAGTAACACAAAAAAAAATAAAACAAATTTAGTTCTTCTTATGAGATTGAAATTGCACAAGAAAAAACAGTGACTTTGTTTTTGCCAAAAGTTCTAATATGTTCAGCAAAGTTTTAAGGTGGATCACAGAGACGCGGGAAAGAAGAAGCCTCAGATTCTTTTATTTTTCTAATAGCGCGTCCAGCAAATTGAAAAGCCTTATAGTATATACATACAGGAAGACATACTAAAATAATTATGCTTTTTTTAGCCTCCCAGACACTTAATGTGTTGGTTCACTTGACACTTAATTGAAGCTTTTTACAATTATTTATTACAGTGAATCCAGAACACCAACACAAACTAACCAGCGCAATTGCTGATACTGCGAACACGACGTTCAGCCACTTGAAATGCTCGTCACATTACACCCTGCCATTGCTCCTGTTCAGAAATGATGGACTTTTTTATGTATTCAATATAAGATGATTTCACACCAGTGCTTAACATTCAGTTCAGTCTTCTTATGTCTTTCAGAACGGCTTCAGTAATTGCTTCTACGGTGTCCTTTTCATGGAATGGTACTTGTATTAGTGCAATTATCTTTCTAAACACCTGCATTGCACAAACAAGGTATCTTGTAAAAGCCAAACAATGTGTTTGTGCATTACCCAACGGTTTGGAGAGGAAAGGAATTGCAATGGCAGAAGTCATGCGGACAGAAACTTGTAGATCGGACTGCTGTTGGTTTGAGTGTTGTGGTAAGTTACTCAAAATGAATAAAACGGCACTGAATTTTACTAAGTCCTGTTGTGTCTTATACCCAAGTTATTCACAGATATTGCCAGAAAATCGCTTTATGTCTACCATACTATTAACGCTTTGGCAATTATAAACTATATTTTTAATCTATACCAGCTTGGATAGGCCACAGTCATTATGCTACATAACATTATAATGTTAATTTATACTTCTGTAGTAATTTTAGTGAAAGTAACGTAATAATAATACAGAAGTTTTATCTTATCTTGAGTAAAATAACGTATTACAATTCTGAGACAGTAGTATTGTACCATAACGAATTACTTTTTACAAACAGTAACAAGTAATGTATTACTATTTCAAAGTAACTGGCACAACACTGATTAGGTGGCTGCTTCCATTTCCAAAAAAACTCAAAAAAAAAAAAAACAACAAAAAAACTTTTTCCAAGAAGAAGGATTTAGTATTATAACTTAGTTTCTCAAAGTAATGCTTTAGTTTCTCAAAAAAACGTTTTCCGTTTTAATTTTTTGTTATAATGACTTACTTCCTCATTATGACTAAATATCTCAATATAATGTATTAGTCACTCATAATTATGACTTATAATAACTCTCCTAGGACAGTATCTTATACTAATGACAGAATCTCAGCACAGTGACTTATCTATATTAGGCATAGCATATCTGTGGATGGTATCATCAGGCACAGAGTTAAGATTAAAACAGAGAACGATTAAAACAATTCTAGATATTTTGGAGCAGATAATTAAAAGACAATGAAAAAAAATCTTCATAAATTAAAGACCTGTGCAATTTACAGAATTCATAAAATGCAAAAATGACTAACATATGGCATCAACGTGTTATATCTATATGGATCTTGCAAGATTAGCTTGATGCCGATGTGCAAGAGGAAGAGCAAAAGGTTGCATATGAATAAAATGGATAATTCTTATGCAACCAGAAAGCCTGTTATTGACAGGAAAATAAAGCGTCCACATCTGCTCAGGAACAATGAAAATGTGCTGCCGGCAGTTATGCAATTATGATTGTCCCCAAAATTATGAATTATGTTGTGTGTCACACAAACTAATTGAGCTTGTCTGTTTCATACCAAGTACAAAAAACAAAAAGACTTCCAGACTTTCAATCTGGAAATTTGGCCATAATTGTGAGTGTGATTGAGTGTGTCTGGTCTGTGATAGGCTGATCACCAATCCACAATGTGTGTCCCGCCTTCATGTCCAGACCTGCCGTGAAAAGCCAATCAGAAAATGGATGAACAATAATATTTTTTGTAATAGAACATAACCATCCAGCCAATTAGAAATAAGTTATTCCAAAAACGTTCCATATACCGTATTAATCAGCATTTTAAAACCGACCTTGCCCTGTACTCCAACTTTTATCTTTAAATAGATCCTGCAAGTGGATTCATTTAGATAAAATGTTTATTTAAATATTTCCAAATCGGAAGCATATTACAGACAAAAGGTCAAATAAACGGCTCAAACTCTTCCAAACTCCATTACACTAAGCAAACATCTGGTCAAGCCGCTGGTCAGCATACTGAACTGAAACTAAAGCGAGCGACCTCCAGAAACAAAACTTCAAAGAGCCGCTTTAAGGTGACTTTGTGATGTATTGATTATTTATCAGCAGAAAGATTTGGTTCCTGCACTTCCCTGCCGCGGCTCTATCTCACATCCAATACAACGTCCCGTCTTTTCCAATAAAAACTGTCACACACCAGAAGCATGAGGAGGAATAGTAAACATCATTCAACTATACATGTTTAAAATACCTCCACAAATATATAAAGCCATAATTTGTAATCTAGCTACTGGATCAGTGCCAAGTTGCTGGGCCGAGCTACGGGTCGATAACACTATCGCCTCCTACATATGCAATCTGTTCCAAGGATCCCACCACAATCCCAGCTTCTTAAACAAATACTGATCTTCTGTAAAGAAAATCTTGCTCAAGCTGCTTTTTTTTCCACCTAAATTCACTTAACTGCTTTAATGCAGGGTACCGGAAGGAAAGCTTAAAAAGTGCTTAAAAAGCTTAATAAAAGTTTTGTTTTATATATAATTTTAGACATAGCCCCAGAGATACACGGTGCTTAAGAGGAAGGGGTTAAAATTTTAAACATAACAATTTACCACGCAAAAAAAAAAAAATGATTTTATTTTTATTTGGAGCAGCTCCCCTAGTGGTAACTGCAATGGAAACACCATGTAGCAATTAATTGCTTCCACCTGGTGATCCAATTATGTATTACAAGTGTATACTTGTATTAAGTTTAAAAAAAAAAAGTTTTTATTTATCCCTGTCAAACCAGTGGTTAACTGTATAACCAGTGAAACAAATATATTAATCAGAAGTCTTCAATTAACACAATTACGTGAATATAATTAATAATAATATAAACCCCTCCCCCAAAAAAAGAAAAACTCTCCAGTTCTGTGATTCCACTAGCTATGTCCATACATATGCACATTCCGGTTTTATGGTATTACCGTTGCACACAGACATGGATTTTTTTTATTTCAAAAGCGCACCGCTGCACAAAGACGACGTATTTCAATTTACAGTATTTGTGATTGCTGCTGATTTGAAGTATGAAAAAATGGGCACACATATTTGCAGATATTTTAAATATATGCATATAAGCACCACCAAGTTTTTGATTTCTGAAAAAAGAAAAAAAAAAGTGGTGCTTATATTACAATATTTCTATCAATCTGAACCACCGTTCACAATGAACATTGAAAAACAGCCATTCTGAGTTCCTCCTCGAAAACAATCTATTTCCCTCTCAAAAAGAAGAAAAAATGAAGTCATGAAGTGTTTTTTTTTCCAAGTGTTTCTTACACATGCTCTTCACATTGGACACAATTTATGTTTTCTAGGAAACTATTCTTCAATACTATATGAAATGTATTATGGGTCATTTTTCACACCCTTTGTTTACTGCACATTTTCTTTTGATGCTCCTTGACCGTTTATCTGAAAGCAGAATTCCTTCAGATGAGCGCTTTAAGCATTTAAACTCATAAAAAAATGTATCATTAGACATGAAAAAAAAAGATTTATAAAACATACGTAAACAAAAACTCTGGGGCTACTCAGATTTTTGAGCCAATCACACTTCTACAAAATAAAAAAATTTATTTTAAAATAATTCTATTTTAATATGTTGCCCTGAAAGCCCAAAAAAGCAGCCACAGTAATTGAGCATCACTGATCTAAAATGTGCATTTAAGTTTTAACGAAGGCTGAGTCAAAAGGGAATTGTAAAGCCGACTTCAAGGCCTTGCAGTCTGAGTCTTTTGGTGTGCGGACTACACGCTTTTCCGTCGTTCTCGTGGGTCGTGTACAAGAGTTCCTCTTATAGATTCCTAATAGAAGAACCTCGAGTCCAAGCAAGATACTCTATATTCCTGTTCGAACTCAAAATCGTAAAGAAGAGACTATGGTGGTTTAACATGCTTTGTTCCAGAGATTCTTATTCATAGGTGGACAAAATTGACGGATGGATAAAAATAGATTTGTTCATCAGCACCTGTAGTCCATGGATGCTTGTAATGGTTCTAACTAGGACTTAAATGGGCCAAGCAAAAAGCATGATGCAAAAAAATATTTGGTTCCAGCTTGGACTGGTTTGTTGTGTCCAGAGGATGAATGAATGGATGGAAAAATGGGCTCATCCACATCTCTGATCCATAAATGCTTGTAATAATTGCCCAGTAGTGGTCTCAAAAATAAGTAAACCAAAATGATTGGATGTATGGATGAAAACAAAAAAAATAATAATATTGGTATTCTACATAGATGAAGGTGAGAGAAAGGATGGAGTAAACAATTGGTTTTGGCCCAGGGATTCCTGCTCAAAGGTTCCAGTTGAGACTCAATAGTGGAGTTAAGACACTTCTCAAGAACTTCACATATCATACTGCAGAGGGCAGCACATGATGCGAAAATTTAAAACCATCCCAAAGTCTTTCCATTTACATTAGTACCTCATTTACATTAGTAAATGCTTATATTCAAACAGACTTACTGTACTACTACAGTTTCACATTAAAATCACAATCTAGCCTGTGAGCGTCAGGTTCACTCAGCAGCTCGAAGCAGAAGAGCTTTCAGAAGAACATCTGTCACCGAAAAGAAAGAGCATAAAAGGTCACAGCAAACAGATTTAAGAAAACATTATATTTTGCATCTCAAAAACGTTCCCATCATTTCAGCCCACGAGATCCGATAACAGATTGTACTGGAGTGAAACCGACGTTTGAAAATGATTCCATTTCAACGCAAGCAGAGGTGAAAGTGACAACCGTGTGAAAGCCCACAGAATCAGAATAGTGCCAAAATGCTTCACATTTATGTTTGATTTTCAATTTTTCGATTGCAATTTTCACATTTTCATTTGAAACGTGGACTTCTGGCACTCTTCACGTGGGGGCGGGCCTTACTCTGATTGGCTGGTGAGAATGTGACTGACAACTGTTTGACCAAGAAATGTGGAAGGGGTTCAGCGAGCGTACACCGTGTCATTAACTTCTTTTTTAAAGTCCACAATATAATAATAATAAGTCCAAAATAATAATATAAGTCCTGGTCAACCGATGTGTCAATCACATTCTCACCAGCCAATCAGAGTAAGGCCCGCCCCCTTGTGACGTTAGTGGCAGAAGTCCAAAAAAAAAATAAATAATAAACGAACAGAAAAAAACAAAAACATGAAGATTAAAAGCGAAAAAAAAAAAATTTGTTTTTTTCTGAGAAATGTCGTTACCTCCTACAAGGAGCGCGTCAGTGTATCGCTCACCCGCGTCATTCTCCTGCAGAAGCTGCTGGAGGACAGAGCAGCACCAGCTGAATGACACATTCTTCACAAGCCAACGGGAAGCTGCCAAGCCGGCCTCAGAAGATCCAAGACATCTCAGCACTTCTGTCATGTGAGGGAAAAACGTCCTTCCACGTCAAGCCTGGCCTGGAAGGAATCAGAAAAGCAGTGGATAAAAACATCTGCTAGTGAACAATCAGACTCAAATGTACAGGTCTTAGTTTCTTACCGGTTCCTTTCAGTGGAGGCCCAGCCGGGTTCCTTTCATTCTACAGTAACGTCCATCTATTTTTGGCCGTGCTGAAACGCAAGGCCTGGTAGTGCTAATTTTCTATTGGCATCGGCCAGTGCTGCAAAGTACTTGAGTGAATTGAGTTTGCTACTTTACGTAAGTATTTTTGGGGCTACTTTGTATTTGTATGGAATATCAAAAATACAAGCAATTTCTACTCTCTACTTCTCTACTCAACTACATTCGAATGGACACTTACCGTTACTAGTTACATTGGGATTGTGCGTGACAAGTCGGCATCTTTTTCTACCGCGGTTAATTTCATGGACAGACGAGGCAATCAGAAAATAAAACCTCATAGATTAGGAGTTTCTTGTTTTTCACATTTTTGGGTGTTTTTGAGTCTAAATTCAGCACGAGTAAAATACTTAAGGTTGTTTAAAATTGGATATTTTACGACTTTTACTCAACTTGTTGGAATTGGTGACTTATAATTTGTAATGGAGTAATTGTAATTTGTATTCTCTACACCTCACCACGAAGCTCAAAAACCCAGCATAATACAAGTAAAATTTACCACTGGGCTGATGTTCACAGCATTATCTCTGAGATAAAGGTTGAAAAACGTTTTTTGAGCCTCAAATAGGAAAACAATTCAAGAACATTTATTGCAGAACTGGTAGGATTTATTCCAGGAAACCACCTTTTCACACTCCACTGACATTTACTTCTCCACACGTAATGATGCGCCTCAACCACACGTACAGGAAGAGACGACGATCATCAGCAACACACTTCTGAACCAACGACGCAGTGACTCAGCGCTACGTAGCCACGATAAAGTACAGTTTAGCGGTCCAATAAAATCCCTCTTTATGGTTTTACGCTCCAAAAATGTGCCACCAATCAAGAAATTTATTTAGACAACAACTTCATACTCAGCAAAGTGTTTTATTAGCAAATATATAGCCTCACAAAAACACAAATAAATAAATACATTTCAGTTTTTTTACAACAACATACTGTAGTAAAGGTATTTTTAACACGAACAAACAAACACACACACACACACAGTTTTACAGAAAGGCCAATTTCATTTCCAATAAAAACTGGATAAAGTTAATGTACAGACATTTAATTTGTAATAAATAAAACCAAACTTTGGTCCAGCAAAAGATCAAATATAAAAATAAACTACTGATAGAGACCTACTGTATTGGACAATATGTATGAGGAATATGAAGAAAAAAAATAGTTTATAATATAACTGATTTACACACACTCGCGTGCATAAACAATCAATGACTGTAAAGTGGCTTATAATATTGTTCACAATTTCAAAATACATATTCAATATCACAAAATTACAGATACATGCAAGTGTGTGTGTATGTGTGTGTGTGTGTGTGTGTGTGTGTAAACAGTCTGAGTTTAAACTAAGCCAACTTATTAACCACGGCTATATCTGTGTGTGTGTGTGTGTGTGTGTGTGTGTGTGTGTGTGTGTGTGTGTAAACAGACAGTGATCATAAAGTGTCCTAGTTTAAACACTCAATAATGTTCATTGATGCAATTTATGATGAACCATTCACGCCTCGACTCCTGAAGCACATGGGAAGCTTCATCTCTTCTTCCATCCAGCGGTCCAGTTGGCACGGAGAACACAAGCCAAACAAGCAGAACACGGAACCGCCAAGAATATCTGACACGTCACTGCTCTCAGAACTCCATATAAAGTCAGCGTCAGGATTACTGTAAATCACCGTTTCCATCCGCTCCACAACATCATGACTTCAGCACTGCTCAGGCCATCAGCACTAAAGGCGTGTTAACATTTGTCTGGAAGATGGAACATTTGTTCAAATATATTGTCAAGGAGACATTTTTCACCATATCCTGCTTTGATAAAAAAAAACTTATAAACGTATTAAAACGATTGTCAATGTTTGACACTCGGTTTAACTTGTGTGACAAACTGACAAATAGAAGCTTTTGTTTAAATTTAGAAGTTTTAGGTTTACTTCACGTACGGTATGTCGTATTGTGCAGCATGTGCAATGTTTATTCAAATAGGCTGCTATCACTCTTATCTCTTTGTCTGGGATTAAAATCCATCCGTCTGTCTCAATCCATCAATTTCTATCTATTTGTCCGTCCTTTTTGTATCTATCTGTCTGTCTATCCATCTTTCGATTGATCAAACCATCCATCTATCAATCTATTTATTTTATTTATTTGTTTGATTTTTTTTACGTCATCTTAGCTTCAATAGCTATATTAATGGCGACATGGTCTTTGACAATTTTACACTTTAGAAAGCAAAACATCTCTATAACAGCTGACAAATAGCAATAAATACACAATTTTTCAAAAGGACTTCAACAGATTAGATACACTCTTTCATGTTGATTTCTGTTAAAAATTGTAAAATCTTGTGTTAAAACGTTCTTATAAACATCTGCTTTTTTTGTTTTTTGTATAAAAACGTTCTTAAAAACATTTTGAGGAATAAAAATGTTGTCTAATATCATACAATTGATCACAGTCAATTAAAATATGCTTTACAGACAAAGTATTCCCGCATCGATCACAAAGTGTTTTTTCTTTAATCCAATAATAAATATGAATGAGTGAGTCTGGAGTCTATCAATCTATCTATAATTAATTGTCCATCCATATCTATCTATCTATCTATCTATCTATCTATCTATCTATCTATCTATCTATCTATCTATCCATTGTCAACTCTCCATCCATCTGAACGTCAAGAACAGTCTGTAAAGATTATCTAATAATTCACAACTTCCCGTTATTTATAGAGATTCTTCTCTATTTAGGATGGATAGAGAACCATCCTCCTCCAAAAGGACACCATGTCGAATAGACTGTTCGCTCATTGTTTCAATATTTCCCTAGCAAGCGAGCGTGATGTGCAGTGCCTTTCTAAAAGGCTTTTAGCTTGAATTAAGAGGAGATGGCAGGTCGACGTCCTTGTATGGTGTGGAAAAAAAAAACTGGCCGCTTTCCTTGGGCTCCGACATTGATGGATGTTTCCGGATCTACTACTGACTCCTGATTGAAGTCAATGTGACCGGAACGTTGAATCAAACTAAAATTTGTAAACAAATAAGAGGATTTTCATGCCCCTGGGGTCGAAGATATGCATTCTACCAGCCAAATTAGGAGCGGTGGGAATGATGGTGTCATTCTTAATCCGAAAGACTCAAATGTGCAATTTGTGCGTAATAACGAGTGACTGCTATGCAATTATCTGACCACAATTCAGTTTTGTATTTAAAAAAGCAAGACAGTACAAGTGTGCGTGTACTCACTTCATACAGTGTGTGTGACGGACGAGTCGATGGAAGCGGCAGAAGCTTCATTACCATTCAGCGAACGGAGCTTCTCCTCTTCAGCACTAATTTCCTCCTTCCTTCTTTTTTTCCGACATGGTTTGTAGCGTTTACTGAAGTGGAGAAGTAATGGGAATTGAAAGGTTAGGAAACATTAGGCCATCTTGTAGAATACCGTGCAGAACATACTGTGTGCAGACACAAATGAAGACGATGAGCAGAATCAGAAGCACCAGGCCGGCCACCACACACGCGATGACGATCTTCCTCCGCTCCTCCACGTGATAATCAAGGTCAATATATTCACATCTAGATCCGATGTAGCCTAATTCGCATCTGTACAGACACACAGAATGCTCTAGAAAGGCATTCGTGAGCTCTGATTGGCCGAGCTGAACGGGTCTCACACGCAGGCCGGCGTGTTCTGCTCCTTCACGAACCGGCAGTCGCCGTTGAAGCAGTAGTGCTGGTATTCTTCTGGACAGGGAGAGAAGTGTCCGCTCCATGTTTGCTCATCTGCAGGACGCAAAGGGAGGACGTTTATGATATTTAAACACATGTTCAGTCGTAAAAACAGGTGATCCAGACATATTTGAGTATACACGCGTCGGCGTGCGCTTTGAAAGATCTTTCCAACCCATTGTAAAAGCAAACCATAAAGGCCAAACTTAAAAGACCGGCTGATGAAAAAGACGCTCTTGAAACTGGAGCTTGGACTTTAGAATGAACTAGTTGAATAGGAAAGGGTCTAATTACCATCTCCGGCAGCAAGAAACATGACACGGGCTGATTCAGAAAGCATTTTCTCATAGTCAGTGTGTGTGTGCGTGTTTGAGAACAAAAAATATATTTGCATAAAAAAAGTACAATTTACAAGTCACCAATTCCAAAACGACTTGAGTAGAAGTAGTAAAGTATCTTCATTTAATTTATTCACAATAACTTAACATATTATTATCTATAATTTTTTTTTATAAAGACTTAAGTAATTTACTTGTACTAGGCTCAAGAAATGTTAAAAACAAGAAACTCTTCATGTGTATTTATTTCCTAATATAGGAATATATTAGGAAATAAATATATAGATAAACTAATATATAGTTAATGTTTCAAACTGGCAGAACAAAATAGACGAGTCAGTCTCAGTCAAACTCAAATGTGCAAAAAGTGCTACTGCTAATTCATGTTCATGACAACTTGTCACTCACAATCACAATGCAACAAGTGTAAAGTGGAGTATTGACTCAAACTTGTCAAGTAAAAAGGGTAAAAGTTGCTTATACTTTTGATCATTGCAAGTGCAAAGTAGCCAAATTTACGAAGCCACCATTTACTCAAGTACATTACTTGGTGATGGCCAAAACATTGCACTAATTAAACCATCAAATTCACTGTCTTTTCCAATTGCAACCAGGATGAAAAAAAAACACATCATGATCAGTGGAAACACATTTTTCAGGAACAGGAGGGAAACACTTCACGCGTGCAATGACGTAAATCCTTTCGCTTAAAAAAAATACACTTATGAGCATTTACCTGAGCAGTTCCTGTGGGAATGACAGGACACCGTGGTGTTTGTCGGCGGCCTTGTGGTATTCCATTCGGCCTGGGAATATTTGCATAGGACAACAGCTGAGAGCAAAAACAAACAGATCACAGGTGCAATCAAGCACGTCACCAACAAACAAATCAGATTCTGCACAATCCAGAAAAAAAAAATATCTTTGAAATTAGACAGTAGACATTTGACAATGGGCACACACTCTAAACACTCACTGCTCAATGTTTACTCAAGAGATAGGTTTGTAATGCACTGAACTGACTTAAAGTGCTAAAAATAGACCGGAGTCACTGCTTCACCAAACCCGACACTGTAAAAAGCGACTATTCACGCGCCATTAATATCACTAGCGCGCGCGAGCTACAAATGAACTTGAGCAAAAACCTGTTGTTTACAAAAAAAGTTGTTTAAAGGAGGGATTCGGACACGACTGGGAGCGACTTCACGTATCAGGAAGAGAGATAAAAACACAAGACGGCGTGACGTTTACCTGAGATTATTCCTAGTATCAACCTGCGCGCTCCCTCCATTTCGCCTTCTGAATCAAACGCAAAACGTCCTTCTCCGTGTGTCTTCGGATTCCGTCATGTTGTTGGTGACGCTTGTAAGAGGTTTTGCTACAAGTTTGGTTTATTTTAAAGCAATGTGCTCAAAAAGTTAACGCTGGAGCGTCTTCAAAGTTCAAAGGGGCGTGACTGGTGTGCCAGCCATTGTTTTGCCGCCGTGGGAGGAGATTTGGACGTAACCCCGCCTTCACGCGTAATTAATAAATAGATGACAAACTTCCAAGACAGACGCAGAGATCTTCTGGGTTCTTGTGAACAAACTGTGTAATCACGGGTGACTGCAGACATGGATCCAATCAACATCTGTCGCGCTCAATTTAGCACACACCACAGGGCTTGAGCTTTACCGTGGATGACACTCTTAAATGTCACTGAGCAATCTGGTCTTGCTTTACTTTATTGTTGTGCATATTACACTTTATTGTGGTTTGAAATAACTCGTGGCATGTTTTACGTTTGATAAGTCTAAGAGCTTTTGGACTACTTTTGCATTCATACATCGGTCAATTAATTAAACTCTCTGTTGTGAAAATGTCTTTTTCTCTGCAATGTCAATATCCGGTGCCTGTGCAACATCTGTATACAGTGC
The DNA here is from genome assembly GCA_017309775.1 of Paedocypris sp. Pulau Singkep. Taxonomy (NCBI): domain Eukaryota; kingdom Metazoa; phylum Chordata; class Actinopteri; order Cypriniformes; genus Paedocypris; species Paedocypris sp. Pulau Singkep. The sequence goes on from MU204205.1 coordinate 4,948,328, forward strand.
AATTCCAGTATACGTGTGTATATTTTTGATAATTTTTCATTTTTTACATTTCTTTAAACTGTATTTAAAATGTAAATACTCTTTGGATTTTTTCGTGTTTTGTTGTAGAGCTGCACTGCTGCAGCAACGCGGAAATTTCCGAATAAAGGACTTTCAATTCAATTCAATTCAATCAATTCTTGACCAAAATGATATGTAGCAACGGCGACTGTCGCCACCTGGCGGATGAAACGAAACACTGCGTGGCTTGTTTTAGCGTGATCGTTGACATCAGCGATGACGAGACAACATCGGTTAAAAAAAAAACAGAACTTTGAAGCCAAACCAAAAATAAGAGGAAAAACATAAATCTAGTTTTAGTCAACCACAAGCCTGTGGACCTGAGGCCGGCCAATGCCTAGGTCTGGTTTGTGAGGTTTCGACGTTTCAATATTTAAATGTATATTTAAACAAGCCACACATTTACTAAACGGTCAAAAAAACCCAGTATGTTCTTGTAATTTTGCAAAACATTGATTATGACACATTGATTATTTTACTTACGAATTATAATTAAAAAGCAAGATGAAAACAATTACAATAAGATGAGCATGATGGGGTAAAAACGTTGATTACTTCTCCTGCACCTATAATTTTAGCTGAATGCCTTGCTTATGCAGGGAAAAATGGAATAATCAAAGCGCTTGTTTGCTAATTCATTTTTATTTACAAGAAAGCGAGGCATTTTTTAATACAAAATATCTTTAGTAAAAACACCAAAACTTAAATCAGTCTTTTGTGCAGTGCTTTTTATAATATTTACATTACTGTATTCTGATGCTGAAATAATAAAGGTTAACAAACTCAAAAAAACAAGACATTTGAAATTTCATTGGAGAAAACAAACAAATCCCATCAGATCTTGTCTGATTATCAGATCTCATCAGCACACTGGAGATCCTGCTTCAGTCAGAACGTAAAACGCAAGTGAGAAGCCAGGCAGCGTGATGTGTCGCTCTGCTGCCATTTTACATCCTTGAAGGACAGGAAGAGTTTGGTCGTCCAGCATCTTCAACACTTTCCCGTTCAGCTTGACTGTCCTGAGAAAGAGAAAACGTGAATGTTGAAAACGTGAAACAAAGAAAATGAAAATGTTCATGTCTAAACTTATGAAAAAAAACTATCCAAATGTTTGCAAATTTGGATTTTTATATTAATAAACGTATATCCATCTATTTTTGAACAACTTTTCCATTTCTGGGTTTTTAGGAGCAGAATACCAGAAAATTTGGGCCTGAAAGCAGGACACACCCTGGATTGGTGGCTGACCAATCACAGAGCGGGACACAAAGACACACAAGTTCACACTCTCACTCTTATGGGAAATTTTCCTGAACACATAATTTGTACTGTGTTATAAAAACGGAGACCCAGAGGAAACACACGGAGGAAAAAAGAAAAAAAAAAGCCACACAGAAAAGCCATCGTGTGCCACCACATGTAAAAACAAAATGTGGCAGCTCTTTGTACTGAATATGAATTTTTTTTTAATCACAAATATTTACCGTAAAATATAATTTAATAATAATAATCATCATCATTAAAAATAAAAAAATATATAAACGATTATATTTAATTATGTATCAAATTTAATATAAAAATGATATATAAAATATAATAAGACATAAGAGACTTTATAGTCATTGAGGTTAACAGAACAAAAGTTGATTGCAGCAAAAAACAAAAACAGTAGTACAAATAAGCAGTAAAAAATTTACTTCTTCCTACTTGTACTTCATCATTTAAAAGTTTAATTTCCCTTCTCTCTTGCATTACGTACTCTTAAAACTCTGAATCACCCAATACAATTTGTCTGACTCTCTGTACATCATTACACGGCTCTGCACTTTACAAGGTCCCCATCGTGAGACAAACAAGTGGTTTTCTGCTACCCACCTACGTCAAAATGTTATTTTGCCAGTGCAAAAATGCCGTAGTTCTAAAAACAGCAGCATGAAATGTAGTTTAGGTGAAGCGAGATGAGCTCGGCTCATTAGGCGAGAAATAAACTCCAAAGTATGTCAGCTATGCGAGGCATCTCCAGAGATCCCAGTGTGTGGAACCCAAGTAAATAGCCTGTCATGAATGGAAATTCTGACGCCAGCAACACCAAGAATGGTGGGATGGGTCCAGAGAAAGCTCCAGAAAATCATTACCTGGAATAAAGGCCTTGTTTCCCGTCCTCAGCGGCCTGAAGCACAAAAGCTTCAATGGTGCTATTGGTGAAGCGCTTGGGCAGTCGAACTGAGGCTTGGTTCTCCTCCAGGTTCAAGGCAAACAAGGTCACCGCACCCGGTCTATAATGCTCACTGTAAAGGAAACGAGAAGCTGTTCATCTGAAATCCTCCTCAGAACGATACTCTGATACTCAGATCCTGATACCTCTTTCTGTTGGTGCAGTGCAGGTAAATCCGCACCGCTGGTTCTGCTCTGGAGGTCTTCAGAACTCTCAGGACCTCTGGACCCACCAGTCTTTTGTAGAGCAGTGACAGCCAATAATCCTACACACAGACCAGAACCTTCTCATTGACACACCAAGACTGTTCAAGTTCAAGTTCAGTGCATTTGTAAGGCGCTTTTCACAGTTACAAATGTCTCAAAGCGCATAAAAAGACTGTTTAACATAACTGTTTAGAACTCAAAGATGTTATATATATTAAAATATTAGAGATCATATACTGTACAGAGCCAAAAATTATTTATTTCTAAAAAGCATACTGTGTTTTTAAGTTAGGAGTTGATCAATTTAAGAAACTTCCCCTTAGTGAGATTCATAAGGTAAAGTCATTCAATATAGTTTAAGAGGGCTGTACTTTTTTCGAACTTGTGAAAATACGTGTTTCAGTTGTTGGTGTAAAATTATGGAAGAAACTTGGTGATGAGTTGAAGTTACAGTACGTACTTCTTTTATGAAATTCAAAAAAGGCCTTAAAAAGAAATGCATCGCTAACTATAAATAAGTAAGACCAAAAAAAAAAAAATAGACAAATGAAAATGTGAAGCTAAAACAAATTCTGATTCTGGATCAGTATTTTTGGGGGTTTTTCTTTTCTGCTGAATGTTGTTGTTGTTCGTAGCTGCTTATAGTTACCTATCCTCCATTTTACTGAATCAATGTAATGTCAAATTGTTTGCAGGATGTAATGTCTACTTGTGAATTTTGACCAAACCATAAAAATCTAAATTGAAAATTGAAATTGAAAAAGACTGAAACCCAAACGACCAACTGACCGGAAGAGGATCGAGGTTTTCATCCACTAAATGATACGAGCCTGAGCCAATCAGAACTTGTCTGATGACCACGTCCAAACCCAGTTTAGCGCTGAGACCCAATTTGTCCAGCCACCTGTGGTAGAAAAACAATCATTTAATCTTTTATGAACATTATTTACTTTACATATGTTCATTAAAAGTTCATAAATATATTTAAAACATGTTTAACAAATTATAATACAAAATGTTTAATAATATTTTTACATACATTTAAAAGATGTAAAATACTGTATATTTTAAAATTACATTTGTTTAATTAAAAATGTATACAAATATTAACACAAGCAGCATAAACTTAACATATAAATATAAATGCAATTTATTGCTAAACTAATATAAATAATATAATATAATATATAAAAATTATTTTAACATGTCCTATTATGATATTAAATGTTTCTATGTTTTCTATGTATGCACTTAATGGAGTTACACGTCATACATATTTACAATAAAATATAATTCAATTTCAAATATTAGTTCATATTTATTTTACCTTTTTATACATATGGATACATATTGTTTGCGAGCATTGAGAATAATGCATAAAACCTCCTCAAGAGAGGTTCCTTAAGAGTCAGGAATCCTTAAGTTGAATTATTTGGTAGTTTTGCAAACGTTGTTAATTTTGTACAAAGCAAGACATCGCTTGTTGCCTAGTGGTTTGCAACATTTATTTGTTTTAAATCAAATGCATAGTAGAAGGGAAAATTATTTTAAGTTACCGTATGTAAAAACAATGTTAAAACAAAGGTGTATTTCAATAATAGGTGTACAGTATTGGAAATGTCTTGGAAAATGACCTCAAAAATGTCCTAGTTACGCTACATTCAAGTGTCGTTGTAGGCGGAAAATGACGCAACTGTATGGAAAATGATTTAAATGTGTGTGTTTGATTTTGTTAGTATAGAAATTTCCATCTGTGGTTGTTATTTATGTTAGTAGACAAGAATGGGGTAGGAGTAAATAAGACATGGTTTTCTTCCTACTCCTGTTCTTAAGGTGGAATATGTTTAACATGGTCACTACAAAAAAAAGAACAAATAAAATAAAATGAAAATGAAATGAAATATAAATAATTGTATATACTTTTATACTTTTGAAAACTTTTTTCACATATTTTAATCTTTAAAACAAATATAATGTATACACTTTTATTTTAGATTCTTTATTTGTATATATCAATTGAAAATTGTATCCATCTACTTTATAAAGTCTCTAGAATCATAACTGACATAAAAAACTGGTACGTTAAGTTGTAACTTTGATGCAAATGGAGAATTACTAAAATTAAAGCAAAGTTTCCCCAAACTCACATGAAACCGGCCACAAACGTGTCTGAAAGGCCAGCGGCGCCTCCGTCATACGCGGAGCTTGTCTCTCCAAGCCAGACTTTCTTCCCCGGAGAAACCGATCTGACAATCTGAGGCACAGGCAACGTTAACTCATCGCCGTGTTGTTTTTGTTTACCAATGATGAATGTAAAAGATATTCAGTTTGCTGAGATAAGACTCCGCCGAGTCTGAAACACCACAAGGGTTCTTTAATCTGTAATGCTGAAATTCTCAGGTACCTTCAGGACCTCGTTAATTTTGGCTGCCAAGTTATTAAGCACCACCGGGTTGAGGAAGTCCTCCAAAGAAGCGTCTCGGCCATTCACATAATAGCTGTTATGGTGGGGGGAAAAAGAATTCCAAATTTTGAAGTAAATAACTGTGAAGTGATGTTCATCAGATATTAAATCAGAAAAAACAACCGCAAATTAATATCCAAACCCTGAAACTCACTGATGCCACGTGCAGGCCCTAATGGCTTTGGATCCGGTCTCCAAAAACCTAATAAAGATTAAATCTATTAAAACTGTGCCAGACTTTTAAAGACGCACCATGTGCTTTAAAAATAAATCACTTTTTAATGAACATTGAAACAGAAATTTTTGCAATAATTGCCAAATCAGCTTCATCGTAATCTGTAAGTGACCTCTGATTGGTTGATCTTCGAAATGTCTGCCAATTCGTTATTTAAATATTCATTAATTATCAAGTAGAAATGAATATTTGAGCAGTTAGGACAATACAAATGTTCGACGTACAAATTTTCCTGACTGAGTGATAGAATCAAGTTTAAATCACATTTTTGTGTGTTTAAATCACCAAAACAACAAGTTGATTAAAAAGCGTGAAAATATTGGCATTTTGATACCCAGTTAACAGATCCTTGCGGTGGTCTCGTGGCTGACTAATGTCTGGTCCATACAGATCAGAAGAGCGATAGACTGTGGATTCCTGAAGAATTTGGCGCAAGTGAACAAAGTCTTGACCGAGCTGGTATCCTTCCACTCGAACTCCAGCTTTTTTCACATAGCTGTTGGGTTCTAAAAAAAAACAGATTTACTCCACAAAAAAAAAAATCTATAAAATACTTTTGTACAAGAATTAAAACTAATAAATACTGCATACCATTTCCCAGCTCCCAGGACATGGCGTACCGCTTGGACTCACAGTACTTCAGGAGCAATTCCGCATTCCGGCTGTTCCAAGCGTTCTCGCTTGTTCGAAACAAAGCGTTTAAGCCAAATATGAGGTGAAAGCCTGAACAGTTGGCAAAAGTGTAGAGAAGATCCACGGCGTATTCTGCAAGAAACACACAATTACTTTCTAAATAAATGAATGAATAATTAAATAAATATATGTAGTGTACATACAAGGATTAAAAAGAAGCAGTGTATATTACTTTTCATAATGGGAAAAATTTACAACCATTATCGTTCTATATAATGAAAATAAAGTTACTGTAGTTAGTTTCTGTTTGTCTGCATGTAATTACATTTATTACATTATTATGAGTGTGAGTATGTTTTGAGCTTGTGCCAGTTTGTTTACATGGCAAAATGATTGTGTGTGTATGTGACAGACCGTGAATCAGTGACTGATTGCGTGTTTTATTGGATTTGTGCATTTTGAGTTTCTTTGCGTCTGTGTGTGTGTTCAGTATCAGATTAGAGATCAGCGTCAGATCGGGTTCAATATTAAATACCTTAAAAATATAATTGTGACATGGCTACTTATCTTTTAAAAAAATGAAAAAACTCACCCGAGAATTTCGTCTTCCTGTATTGACCTTCCAGTTCCTCTTGCAGTAAAAGGTTTGACTGTAAAATCCATTCTTCTTTCAACTTTTTCTCCAGCAAAGGAGGGAAATTGAGGCTCTCACAAGAATTTTCTACATACAACAGTTTTGGATATGGATATAAGACATGGATATCTTTCAAAATGCAGATAAAGATTTTTTTTTCACATGAAAAACGATCTAGCACCTATTGAAACGCAGGAAATAGTTCACGAAATGTGATTCAGTGTAGAACAGGAACCGCAGTGTAAAGAAGCTTCTAGTATGTACGTGTGAATCGGTTTGCTGTTCTCTCATTAGAACCAGAAGTGGAATCACGCAGTTTTGAGTCACAGGACTGACCGTTACAGAGATAAATTACCGAAATGCCGACGATATGCGCTGCTGATGTTCCTTCCAGCGGGGGAGAATTTCATAAAGTCTTGTTGCGTCCCACCAAAACGCAGAAAAGCTGGAGTGAGCGCGCGCGCGAGGGTCCTCAACCTGGGGAAGCTGCGAAGAACGACAGCGCATGCGTGCTCGTCAAAACAGGTACGTGAAGAGAATTAAATAAAAAGACTCGACAAACTCACCTCAGCAAGTTCATAAATTTTTCCTCGGCTATTAAACTAGCATCCAAAGCCACGGAGAGGAACCTTTCGTCCACTTTCCGGACAATGTGGGACAGATCCAGATCGATACCGACAGGACGGACATCATCGACACTCACCACCAGATGCGAGCCGAACCAAACGATGCCCAAAACCGCTGCGTCCACGGGCTTCATCGGTGCATCAGCTTCACTCAGAAAGGTTTTCTTTCATTTTCCCGGTTTGCTTAGAATATGACGTCGTTACTGAACCACTTCCTTTATTATTACACTACTGAGCAGCGCCTTTTACCGGTAGTCTACGCTCAACTTTACCATACCTCGGCCTGGGTGTTATTGGGAGTGGTTTAGAATACGTGATTTGCATACCTTTAGTAATTGGCTGGAAATTCTATGGGCGGGGTTTACTAATGTTACGCACGAACACGCCCCTTTATGCTCTCGTCTTCCAACGTGGGACTTATGCTTTTTATGGAGGATTGGTGCTGCGAATCTATTTATCGACATATAAAGACTTTAATAAAATATGGCAATATGCATAAAAAGTCCAAGAAAAACAAGGCATATTAAAAAAAATCAAATGCTTTAATTTATCGAATAGTTTAATTCCTAAAAAATAGTCTTACATTAGGTTTTAATAGTGGATGAAAATAACGATAATGAAAATTAATAACATTTTTAGAATTCCTTTGAAGACTGTAAATTAAGCGGCTGACCGACATGTCAAGAACATACTTTAGTGATATCACTAAATACAAAAATGTATTATTTGTTTCTCACAGATACAAAAACCAATTTACTTGACAATAACTTACAACAATGGAAGTGAAGTAAAATCTTCCTTTGTTATTTATTTATTTATTTATTTATTTATTTTTACAAAAAAAAACAATTAAAAAAATTAAAATAAAGATTTCACAAAAATGGAAGATCATCTGGGAGCATGAGCAGGTCGTCCACCTCTTCCTGCAAGGCTTCTGCTTTCTCCTTTATAAGCATCTAAAAACAAACACACAACAGTTAAAATTGTGGAACACACCCCACCCCGATATAAGCATGCAACCACTGCATATTACTCACTTTAGCTGATGCTACAATTTGATTGGCTTGTTTCTTGAAGAGGTTTTCAATAGTTTGAACAAGCATCTGTGGGTCGGCATTGGCCAGATGAGACAGTGTCTTGTACCCGGCTTGATATAGTTGCTTTGCCCGATGCTGAATGGAAAAATAAACGTTTCTTTAAGAATGAGTAACAATGGCTATGATTAAATGAGCCGTAAGAAGTACCTCCATCACTCCAGCCACCTCCATTAGTGGAATCAGCTCAGTCTGCACACAGTATGTCAACCTGCGGGTCAGCTCGGTGAGAAGAGCTTTAAACGGCCAAAACTCCTCCAGCTCCTGAAACGCGGCCAGGGAATTACTGTATAACACTGGTAAATATAAGGTAAATCACATCATACCTCAGAAAAGTGCAGCACACAGGAGCCAAAGGCAGAAGCTGAACTGAGGAGAGTCTGTACAAAACCTCTAGTCATCTCGAATCGGTCCGACACCTTCCACACGTTGGTTTCCTTTAGTAAGTTGTACAGGACCAAAGCCAGATAGAGACGGTTCACCACAACAGAGTCCACAGTCTGAGGACAGGCGAGAGAAAACAAACACTGCGTCAAATTTACTCTGGAGAACTTCATACAACAACTATATCAATTCTGGGGTCATTGTAAAAATCTTTTATTTCATACATTCTAATGCACACACACTTGCCAGTCTGGGATTGGAACATGCAACCTTTTAGATGCAACTCCAACTGCCGTTAGTGTAAAATTATGTGAAATCTATTTAACCAGAATTCAACTTTTACAAACCTTCCTCATGCTCTGTCCTGCCGCCTTCCTGGCCACAAAACCCTCAGGGACTCCAACAGCAGCCGCCATCTTTTGCTCGGCAGCAGACAAATGTGTAAACTGGCATGTTGAAAAACAAAATACATTAGTGTTGAGCACAACACGAGTACTGACATTTGAATGGATTAATAACTAAAGCAGATGAAGTGAACGCCGCATCCCACCTGCCGGTAGTAGATCATCCAATCTGGTTTGCACTGATGCACCAAGTCGTAAGGCGTCACCAGATACAGCAAGTGCAGAAAACTATTGAGCATTAATCCCTCCAAACCTTTCGATAGGTCTCGGTAAAGCAGATCACAGTAGGTCAGGTCTACAGAACCTGGAGAAACAAAAGATTGGAGGAATTTAAGGCCATATTCCCTCATTAGGAAGATCAATGAACAGTGAAATCCTTGCAGTGCAGCTTCACCTTTGAAAGTGGCTCTGCCGAGCCTGGTGATCATCAGAACGGGTTCATTCGGCACATCAGTAGAGATTTGGATGAGGCCTTTCTGCTTCAGAGTCTCTATGGACTCTACTGTGAGATCCCACAAAGCCTTCACCGGGCTGACCTGGGACTCCTGCACGCTCAGCAGAGTGCCTTTCATGAAGTCCTTCACTTCTTCTAAAGTGGACGTTATCTGAAAGGATAGATGGATTACAAATGAAAGAAACATGAAGATGAAAGAAAGCCATTTAATAAATGACTTTAATAATATTAAATGACACGCAATAAATACAAATATTGATCAACAATAGAAACCAAAGAAATCCGCACATACAACGTCATTGCAAGTGCATTTTTGGAAAAATGTGTTTATGTGAAGTACATTATTTTTGTATTTGCGTGAATATAAGCGCTCTGCGAATATAAGACAAAAATGTAATTAAAAAATGTAACCCCCCCCCCCGCCCCCCCAAATCCTAATATTTCAGGTTAAATGCTTCTCTTAAAATACTTTTTCTTTTAACAAACCTAACGTTTGACTCAGAATCACTTTGAGGTTGCATTACTTGAAAAATGGAAAAAAAAAATCTATTCTAGTGATCTGAATTCCACCTCCCAGAAACTTCAGCATCTCCCATGAGCCTTTGCACTCCAGTCAGCGCACCTGCAGCCGCCATTATCCGATCTTTGTCAGACCTTGTGTGAAGACAATCGTTGCAAAGTATTGGTTTGCCCTGTGCAGCAGAAAGAGCGTTTTGGTTGTGTTGGTTCTCTGGTTTTGACTCCTTGCCTGTGTTCTTCGTTTTTGTTCTTCGTTTCGCTTGCCTTTGGACTTCATTTAAATTATTTAGTTTATTCTTATTTCTTCCAGTGTTTTGTTATTGTTTTGTCATTTCTGTTATTGGGCCAATAAAAGCTTAAAAGCACTTCTGCCTCCAGAACCATAATTTAAATAAAGAAATGATGACACAATGGCGAAGCGCATCGCTGCATAAAGATGACGCATTTCCACTTGTTGTTTATTGCTCCTGACATTAAATGTGTAAAAACGGGTTCTTATATTTACGTGCATTTTTGAAATATGTGCATATAAGCACCCCACAAGACTTTGAATGTCTAAAATTGAAATTATATTCACACAAATACGATATATGGGTACTGATTTATACATATCATGTGAGTTAAACCTGTTTAACCAGAAGGATCTAAAAAACACACCTTCAAACCAATAAGTGACAGGACAAGGGAGTGTAAGCCCCTTCCTCCGTCATGAAGAAGATTACTGTAGCACTTCTCTATTGGCGCTGACAAAAGGTTTTGGGCCTAAAGGAGACACGTTACCGTAACTTTACACATACATCAAAGCAAAGCAAAACTTTTAAAGAAGTTGTTGTGATTTACCATTTGTTTGTCTTTATCCTGTAAGATTAAGACACTCTCACCCTCAGAATCGATTCCTGCTCGACCGGCTCTGCCAACCATCTGCTTGTACTGGCTTCTTTTTAAAAAATCAGCAGCCACGTATGGCGACCTAAGAATCACCCTGAAGGGTCGGATGAGAGAATCAGGATTTGTTTGTAAAGCAGGGGACCAGACAGACCTGCGTGCGGGGAGGTTGACACCAGCAGCCAGAGTAGATGTGCAGGTGAGGAGGCAGAGGACACCAGAGGAATAGGCGTCTTCCACCAGCTTCCTCTCGTCACTGGTCAGGCCGCTGTGGTGGTAGGCCAGGCCATACGGCACCGTCTTCTTCAGGACAGGACACAAGGATCCATCTCCACTGCGCTTCAGTTCCTTCAGAAGTGTGGCTTTCTCTGCTTCTTTGTGTTCTAGAAACTTCCTGGAAATGAGGAGCACAGTCATCAACTTGGTAAATATTACTAACATCATCTTTAACTTGAAAGAAGACAACTTTCTATGCGTTTCTTTGTGACATGTTTATGAAAGATGCAAGTTTTCACAAGCAGAAACGACAAAACAAGTTTAGAATAGTTGAACGGAAGGCTCTGACTTTCAAAAGCTGTACAGTTACAGTAAAGGCAGTACAAGATTTCGAGGAAAAAGTGAGAAGATATAAAGTCGTGGAAAAGAGGATGAAATGATGAATCTCAATCAATAACTATAAAGAACTATAAAGATACGATAGATTCATATAATAAATCTATTAAAGTCTTTGTACTTTTTACTTTTGGAAATTATAAGGATTTTTAAGTCTGTTTAATGTAAAAAGTCCAAAGTCTGTCCTACTGACTGAAATGTTAATGTAGGTGAAAACTCATGTACGCACTTATTTAAATACTTGCAGATCATTCCAGCCAGGTTCTCACAGTTCTTCTTGGTGGCACAGAATATCAGGCAAGACTGCAGAGGAATGACCTCAGTGGCCAAAGCAATGACGTGGTCCGGATCCATCTTCAGCATCCCGCTGGAGTACTGAGGAGCATTTCACATGTCACATCACACAAACCCAAAGCATCAGAACAAAATCACCAGCTATTTCACACCTTAAACTGAAGCAACCGTGAGAATCGGAAACACGTCTCTTCCCTGGGGTCAACTTCATAGATGCTGTCCTTTAATTTCACATATTCTTTAAGTTGAACCTGCAGAGCCATCCATAAATAAAACATCAGACTCACGGGGTCCAGAGTGTAAAATACACATGACAAAAATTGTATGTGATGTATATGAATCCACAAAATTAAAATTCTTACAGGTCTGAAGTCATTGACGTAGTTTTCTGCTCTCAGGAAGGTTTGCAAATCTCCCACGTTGCCTAGTGTAGCGCTCATTCCAATAATTTGAGTAGTTTCTGTGATAAAACCCCCAACAGATTAATCAGAATATTCCGCAGTACAGCCGAGAGCTATTTACAGATACTCACTGCTCATGTACAAAACCTTTGATAATGTCATTTCGAGAATCGCTCCTCTGCTGCCGTCACCAAGCATATGCAGCTAAAACAAAAAATCCATAAAATGTCCTATTATTTGAAACGGAACTAATGTTATCAGAAACTCTCGAGAAGCCACATGTGATCATGAAACGTGCCTCATCCACAACAACCAAGCCGATGTTGTCTAGCCGCTCCGCTTCGATCAGTGCGTTGACGAGACTGTGTCCCTTTTCGATGGTTGTAATGTACAGGGAATTTTTATTTCTCCTCTTGACCGGCGGAAACCTCCCTTTACTTCCAGCATACTCCTCGACCAAGAAATCCAACTCAATGCCAAAGCTGGATAAGCCTCGGACCTAAAAAATAAAATAAATAAATAAATAAAATAATAATAATAGTAATTTTATAAATATAATAATAATAATAAAAATAAAAACTAAAGTACATACAGTCTAACTGTAAAACACAAACAAAGACAACTTTAGTATGTTTTTATTTTATTTTACTAAGTAATTAAGTTTAATTAACTGTTTATTGTCATACTAAAATGCAGTCTACTAACATAACGAAATGTACCGTACCTTTTCCTGAACCAAAGATATATATGGCAAAACAAGCAGAGCGTCTTTCTTTCTGCACAACAGCTCTTTAAATATCAGAATCTCGGCCACTAAAGACTTTCCTCCACTTGTTGGTAACGAATAAATCAGATTTTCTCTTCGCTGCACAGAATTCAGACTCAAACATGTCTTCTGCCACTCTGAAATATAAGAAAAACAGTGAAAACAAAATACACAAACCCATTGATTTGAAACACTGTGATTATTAAACGACGGAAAAAGTGTAAAAGTAATCACCATACAAATCCTGGATTCCTTTTAGTCTCAAAATAAGGTCCTTAACTCTGGATGGAAGACCAAAGAACGGCCCCAGGTCGCCCTCGGCAGACTCGATGGCCTGCATGGCGAAGCTCATTTCTTCCGTCATCAGAGCTTCTCTCTTCTGCAGCGTCTTGGAGATGTTGTCGGATGTGGATGCATTGTTCATCAGTACTTTCTTGAGATGGTCTTTCATGCTTCTTCTGGGTTTCTGGAGTGACCTGGTGACACTTAGATGGACGCCTGGGCTGTGATTCTTTAAACCAGGGGTGGAGGTGTTATGCACCTCGCTGGAAGAGCTTTTAGGAGGTGTTGTGATGGCTTGTTGAAACTCATGTTGTGAGCTTGGCAAAGCCCTAAGTTGAGAATTTGGTAAATCATCTAGGAGAGAGTCTGAAAGCACATCAGCACAGAACTGTGGAGTCTCCTGGTCCTGGCACTCTCTTGTTTGACGATCCACATCTTCCATTTTAGCAAGAAAAGAGCCGTCACCCACTATGCTGTCATAGCCTTCAAACAAATCCTCGTTGTCACTGCAGCACTAGATGAGAAACACAAACACGTACAGTCGAGCTTTTTAAAGAGAAGTGTCAATGGCATCTTACCAGCTCGGGGTCCATGTTCTCAGCCATGTTTGGAGTTTGAAGATCTGGAACTCCTGAGCATGAATCTAATCTTACACTGGACCGTTTCTTGACTGGAGTGATTCCTCTCCCTCCATCTCTTGTTCTTTTTCTTGAGGACGACGTGCTTCTTTTGACCACAATGTGGTGCCTGTAAATGTCACTATACATTACCACTGTGATGCTAAGACGAGCTCGTCATTTTATTGTCGTTTACAAGTTCCCATGCAAATAATATTTAATTCACAAACAAATGGAAAACGACGGTGGATTGTTTACAACGCTTGGGACACCAAGTCAAATTCGAAAAGCAAAAAGAAGAGACGGCCAATGAGAACTTTGAAGGAGGATCACGTGATCACGAGCATTAGCGAAAAGAGCAAACTAAAAGTCTCCGTAAACGTAAAATCACTTTAAAATATTAAAAACGTCACAATTTCTTAGTTAACCAGAGAAAAAATATATAGTTATGCAAGGCAAATAGGTTGATCTTTTAAATCATCTACTTTTAATAAATCATTTTTTTTCATAATGCCAAGGTTTTTGTCAGCTTCAAAAATAACATTTGCTTTTTGTAAGTAAAGAACGTATTTTTTTCTTCCTATAACAATACTTGACAATTAATGTACTTGATTTGATGTTTTTTTTTTTTTTTAATTTAATTAAGCTTTAATTATTAATTTAGATATAATAGTAACTTTTTTGGTCTCCGACTCCATAGGGGGCGTTTTTCTGTCGTCGACTCTTTCAAAATGATCCACAGAAGAAGCGGTCAGAAACTGTCATGGCTCTCTACTAAACACAGACATGTTTGCCCTTACTCTCAGGCGCCTGGCTTTACAGGCTCATCCGAGGCTCTTAGTGGCTCCTAAAACGACAGGTATCGTTAATCCACCATTTGTTTCGATTATGTTTATCAAAGGAAATGTTTATACGTTTATGTACGCTTTGTGGTCGCCAACGTTATATTCAAATGAGGTTTTTACTAGACGGGTGACTGGGACTGTCTGCTTCAGTTGAATTAAAAATGTACAGGGACATGTAAAATTTAATCAATGTTTTATTTTACTGTTAATCTGTTCCAGCACAATGCGTTAAAAGCATGACTCTAACTGCCCAAGAACCATCGAGACAGGATGATATGGTGAGCTTCTGGAATAATAATAATAATAATAATAATAATAATAATAATAATAATAATATATTCTCACTCGTACTGAATACTGTATATTTAAATCAACAATAGGATTAGGAGAATGTTCTAATTTTATATAACACTAATTGTCTCTCGTCTGTGTCTTTCCAGCCCATCAAAATGGAAAATCCATACAAACAGCCACCGAAACAATGCGTATTGTGCAACATGTCGGTAGATTTTAAAAATATTCAGGTGAGTAAAATTCACAAATGGAGTTTTAACCCAATACAAGCTTATGTGTCTGTCATTTTGGTTTTCAGCTACTCTCACAGTTCATTTCCCCTCACACGGGCAGAATATACGGCAGACACATAACTGGTAAAAACACAGAGATTGGAGCTATATATTTAAAACGCAACCTATTAATGTCAGCATTTTTCGGGCAGGCTTGTGCAGTCGTAAGCAGAAGGAGGTTACGAAGGCCATCAAAAGAGCTCGAGCAATGGGTATGTTTCTGATTTCATTCATTAGTTTTCTAATGGTTGTGCATTTCTTTCGGGCTTGAGTAAAATGTTCTTTCTGTGTGTTGTTGTGCCTTCAGGTTTCATGTCCGTCACTCTAAAGGATCCACAGTTCATCAAGGACCCGGAAATTTGCGGCATCAGACAGTCAGAATAGCAAATCCAGGACCTGATGTGACAAAGCAGTTGCAAATTGTAGTGCATTTGTATTATTAAAAAATAGTAGTAGTATTAATTCATGTGTGAACACTTGATCATTTCTGTGTTTTTTTTTTTTTTTTTTTTTTTACTATAAGCCAAACATGTGACATTTCAAATGTCTTATTTTATTATCACAAGAGCGGGTGTGAAGAACTGAACATCTCAATAAACGCATTCTTGACAGAAAACATATCAAAACACTTTCTGAACATTCTGGAAGTTTTTACAAAAATACAATAATCAAATGTAAAAAAAAAAAAAAAAACCCACTTCAACAGTACAAAATGACTCTGCAAATCAGAACTGCAACAAAACGGGGGTATTGAATTGGTCAGAAGACAGAGGTTCTCCTCCGTCCGTTCATCTCGACCTCTGTGTCCGAGCCGCTGTCAGAAGACGACCTGCCGCTCTGCTCGGCGTTCCTCTTCCTCTTCAGCCGGTTTGAATAACCCGTCACAAGGCATTTTTTCCTGAGCCTGGGCGCCGTGTCCGATTTCCTCCTGGTGCTGTGCTTCTCCAGAACCTGAGGCAGCTGAGTGGGAATATCGATGCCATGATCCGTCTTGCAGCACAGTTCTATCACCGGGACGCCCTGGAGCGTGAGCGTCTGCGTCCGCAGGGAAGGCACATCGGGGAAAAGCGTTCTCAGCGCCGAGCACAGGAGCACGTTTTCTTTGGGCTGGTTTTCAGTTGTATGGCTTTCATCTGCAAAACCGTGTTCTTCATGAGATATTCTAGAATTTTTCTGCATTAATGATGCTCTCTTACTTTCTTTGTCTCCCGAGTGTCTCGTCTGTTTCCTGATGGCCTCTTTGAGGAGACGGATTTCTTCTCGAAGCGTCTCGATGTCTCGCTCACTTTTTTCAACTTCACCACCCAGTTTCTGAAAAGTGTGAAACGTGGTTGTATGTAGAGCTGGGCGATAATTCTATAACCATAGGTTCTAAAAAGTGTATAGAAATGTCATAATTTTATCAGTTTGAAAACAAGTCAGACTGTGCTTGAAATTGTGTCTGGAAATTTGTAGATCAGTTGTTTGGAAATTATTTTTTGTCATGTTTTGACAATAAATAAATGAATGGTCTGGTTTGTATAGCTTGAAACAACGACAAATAGAAAAAGAAAAATAGAAAAATTCTTGACATTGACTCATATCAAAATGTGTGATAAAACATTTTAGTATATCGCCAACCTTTTAATACATTACTTATTTACTTTACGCCATCTTAGCACCACTGGCTATATTAATGGCAATATGGATCTTTTTGTTTACATTTTTACATTTTAGAACAAATTCTAAACCAAAAACTTTAAATCAAAGACAATGAATAGTATTAGACAAAATATATTGATACAACTTCTAAAAAAAATAGAATGATCTTGATTTCTGTTAAAAATTGTAAAACCCTTTGTCGTGAAACATTCTGTTATTTTTTCTGAATAAAACTGTCCTTTTATACATTACAAACATTTATATTTACAGTACAAACACGTAATCTGAATATTGATTGACAGATTTGTAAGGCTATAAAAGGCTGCTAACCTGCATTTCAGCAAGTAAGGCATCGTTCATGTCGCTGACGTTTCTGACTTCCTTTAAATCATCGCCAGTGCAGAAAAACATGTCCCTGGACAAAACATCAGGAGTCAAACACAGCACATTCATAACGTAAAAAACATCTGGAAAATCTGAACAATCTCAACAGGTAAAACTGGACTTGCATGTGTCTGTTACAAGCCGCCGTGCATTGTGGGAATAAAACCTGGCACCTGTGTTGAGTGACGGCTCGGCTCTGTCCCAAAGACGGGCACATGGCTGGCACGCTCCAGTAGTCTTGCTGCTCAAGGTTCCCCAGGTTGCTTATCAGAACCGGAATGTTGATAAAACGACTACATGGAAAATAACACAAAATAACACAATTAGCCACACGAGAACAACTGACTGCCCGACCAATCCCAGATCTCACTTGCTGTGCCATATAAAAGCTGAGAACTCAAGCCGATGGGTGGAGCCTGATGATGTCGTCTGCGAGGGAGTGAGCAGCAGGAATACCAGATCCTGATTGGTCAGAACTTTTCTCATGTTTCGATGAATCACTTGCTCCATGTAAGTCATTTGCTGACGCGTGTTTCTTCGCTGCTTGTACCAGCCGATGACTTTATCCTGGACACAAACACTGCAGATTAGGCAGAATCGTATATCTACCAAAAATATTCTGAAAACTAGGTGAATTTAACAGAATATAAAATCCGCAGATTAGGCATAATTGCATTTATAGTATTATTTGGAATATAAAACGAACATAAATACGTATATGAAATATAACAGATCATAACAAAAACAGCAGCTTAGGCAGAATTGCATTTACCGTAATATTCAAAATATAAGGTGAACATAATGTCTGAAATACAATATAGCAAAATTGAACAAAAATCACAGATTATGCAAAATTGCATTTACCATATTATTCAGAAAACAAATTGAATACAATACATGTAAGAAATATAACAAAATGTAACAAAAATTACAGACTGGGCAGAATTGCATTAACCGTAATATTCAGAATACAAGGTAAATTTATTACATATATAAAGTATAACAAAATATAACAAACCATAGATTAGGCATAATTGCATATTAGTCAGACTATAAGATTAGTAAGGTTTGTTATTGATGCATATGTAAAGTCTTAGAACTACGGTAGTATGACATAATTTGTATTAACTACAAGAAGAAAACCTGAAGTTAATACCTTTTTGTCATCAGAAGGAATCTCCCGTATTTTCTGCTCGCTTACGTCACCCACGTTATTGTAGAAGCTTGAGGCAGGAATAAAAAAATATCCATATTTTAAAAAAATAAATACATACATTGACACTTCCACGTGTATTCACCGCTTCTATTAATTGCACACACCCATGTTATATTCACGTTTTATGTATTGTAATAAAATAAAGCGCTTACCTTTGGAGTTTGCGACAAGGAATGTGATTTTGAACATCTGCAAAAACAATATAGACAATTAGTAATTGTGGCTAGAAGAAAGACTGCCGACTCACTTATCGTTTGCCGGAGCTGGATTTGATCGATCTGTGTGTCTGTGATCCTGCAGTTCTCCTCGCCGACACTTTCCCCGAGAACCAGACCTTCCTTTACACACACAAAAACTGACGTTAGGAGAATGTGGGATAAAACAGCTGGAGTTTGAAGGAACTCACCACATCCGCGTCACTGTTCAAATGATGGAACATGAGTGAACTCAACACAAAGCCCGATATACGGACAGTGGTGATGTATTCATCCATGTCGATAAAGTCGTTACTACATCACATTCATAACTTCCAGGTAAAGCGAATCCTCAAGCTTGAAAGAAAACGCTTAGCACAAACTTTCTGCTGTTGAAGGTTTCGCTTTCTCGCTCTTCGCTCGCGTGACAACCGTTCTAGTAAACAAACACCTGAGTCTGTCGCCACCGTGCGGACTGGAAGAATGAGCGATTACGATGGAGCGATGAGCGATTACGATTACGTTCTGCTTTTGTATATACAGAACAGTTGTGATCTATAATTGGAATTACCACATTTTAAAATAGGAAAGGATAGACACAAATGTACAAAATATATTAAATAATAAAACAAATAATATAAAGTGTAAAATACAAAATATTTATAAAGCTTATCATATAATATGATAAATAACATAAAAAATCGCATATACCGGTATATAATAAAATAGTTCTTATTTCTACTTAAAATATATTCGGTAGTACCATAACATATACTGTACTGTAAATTAGAATTGATGCAGTGAGTGAACTACAAAAACTACAAACATGGCAGCGACAAAGGAAAACATTGCGAAATATGAAACCACTTCCTTTGGCCACCAGGCGGCACTGTGGCATTATTTATGAGCAGATGTGGGCGAACTTTGAGACAAGTCGGACGAGACTTTTTTGCAGATTAACGCTTATTTTAAGGACTCATGCGTAACGTCAACTTCAGGCGGAGATGAATCTTACTTCAGAATGGTGAAGGTGAGCATTTTTAAATCCCTATAAGAAGGTTTTCTCTCTGCTCACGTGAAACTGCTGTTCGCTGTGGCTCCGCGGCTTCTTCTCATAACGGAAAGAAACAAGTCTTAAAATGTCTAAAAACACCGCTTATTTCAGTAAAATAAAGATCTTGATGACTTTTTCATCATGTTTTGGCTGGGACGAAGACGTAACGGAATACACTGAATAGTCAGCGGAAGCCGTAGTAAACTAATTATTATTGTTCAGTAATGTATCGTGATGTAATCAACAGCACAGTGGTAATCTAATTTGCATTAATAAAGCTACTATAAAAGTCCCGTGCTACATTTATCACCGAATCTAATATATTATCAGTAGTTAAAATGCGTTTCTTAAACAGGATTTTAACGTAATTCAGTTTCTCACACCTACAGTAGTACAGAAGTTTAAGCTGGATTATGAAACTGGGTTTGAAACATCTATGTCTGTTTTGCCTTCAGCTGTTCCAGCAGATGGCCAGAGTTCAGATCTCCGTCCCGTAGACTGCCACAAAGCGTGCGGACAGATGGAAGGCGTCTGGGACATCGCATTCCTGCTCTTCCAGATGTGGCTGTCCATAGTGGTGGGACTCATCATGTTACCTGCCATGTTTGGAGTGTCCCTGGGCTTCACTGATATCTACATCAAGGCTCTTGTCAAGACTCTGGAGGTATTCACGAGGCCATTCCCGCTCTGTGATTGGTTGGCCACCAATCCAGGGAGTGTCCCACCTTCAGGCCCAACATTGTCCCTGTCTCCTGGTGACACAGAAATGAAAAAGTGGAGTTAACAAATTAATGTTTAGTACCGTAGACGTATAGTCAGACACTCACGTTGCTCAACTGCTAGGGAAGCTATTTTAAAGAAGTCATTGTTTTTCGTTTTCTAAGCAAAGGTTGTATATATTGAACAATAAGAAAATAAGAAGAGAAGATATTTTCTGAATGATAAAAAAAAACAAGTGAATGATGTGTTAAAATTAAATGACTGTGAAAAAAATAAATGACCGTAGCAAGTACACACAAAGTTTGCAAACAGGACGTTCTCGGTTTGCATTTCATGTTGGGAAACGACCTGAAGCGTTACTGGGTGGCTTCCTGGAAATAAACTGTTTTTTTTTCTGGCAGTGGGCGACTCTCAGAATCCAAAGAGGACGGAAGGAGCAGCCGACACTGATGTCCCAGTCTGCCAACGGTGAGCGAAGGGATGGCACTGATAGACAGCTGTCGAGACCAAACACTGAATGAGTCCACAAATTCTTTCAAACCACACAAACACTTATCACAATAATCTCACATGTTCAGATCAAAATCAAACGGGTCCTAAAGGGAGCACCTATTTGTTACTTTTTTTAAATAAATTATTTATTTATATCCTATGAATAAGTGGAGTAACTTTGTACAATTTTCAGTAAGAAATGTAAAAAAGTCCTTGAGCTTACACTAAAACCGAAGACGTGTATAAAAGGATGGTACTATGGTATGAAATATGGTAGCTAATTTATTTGTATGATGTATGCTAATTATGCTAATTTATGAATTTAATATTGTACCTTGTAGGTAAGACTTTTGAGATTAAGACCCAATAAACAATTTTTTGAATTCAACTAACAAGAAATCACAGCAAGTGTAAATAACAGTTCATCTCAGATTTCGGGCTGCTCAGTTACACGATGGTTTCCGCCCTCAAATTCCTTGCATACCAGAGGTGAATCCTGAATTTGAAGTGTTTTTGCAACAATTTTTGAAACCAAGAAAAGTTGTGAAAAATTCTCAGTTCCTCAATAGTTTCACCACTTACAATATTAATGTCAGAAAATGTAAAAATAATTGAGAACATGTTACCCAAAAAGTATGAAAAAAAACCTAAATAAATAAAAACTAAATAAAGTGTCAGAGAAGTTTCAATAAGAGATATCTTTCTTATGGAAGCTCACCAAAGTAGCTTTTACCATTTGAGAACCGCTGCCGTTTTAATTAGTATAGGCTTAAAAAAAATGACTATTTATTATTTGATAAAACCATTATTAATAATCATTTTTTTACCACCAACTAAATTGCATGGTTCTTATTCTACGTACAACTAAATTTACAAGGATTTGACCTGTGTCCTTTTTCAAACGCTGTAACTCTGCAGCATTGCAGCAAGTCACTGATTTCAAAATTCATCGTTTTATTTTTGACCTTTACCCGTCTATCGTCAGACATCCACGGAACATTCTCACGTTTATATCCAGCACAGTTTAAAGATTTGCATCGCCTTACAGTTCAACTGAAACATCTCCATGCTCAGGGATCATAGAGAAAGACGACGGCTCCATGGAGGAGGAGATTGGAGAACTGCGACGGTCCCATCCCAAACATCTGGCTGGTGGGGACTTCACACTGTGTGACGTCTTCTACTTCTGCAAGAAGGGCATTGAGAACATCGTTGAGGATCAGGTCACCCAGCGCTTCACGTCGGAGGAACTGGCTTCCTGGAATCTCCTCACGAGAACCAACAACAACTTCCGCTACATCAGTGTGCGTCTCACTATCATCTGGGGCCTGGGAGTTTTCATCCGTTACTGCATCCTCTTGCCTCTCAGGTGAACTGAACTCAAACTCTATATTTATCCTGCTCTCAATTGTACGAGACCGCTGCCAAATCATCTGTTTTGATGGAGTTTTTTTTTTTACATATATTAGTAAGAAATACTGTAGATTTCTTTTCTTTCTTAATATTCCTAAAATGTCTTGACATTCAGAATTTCAAGTCATCCAGATTACCCAAGGTCAAATAAACAAACATGAACAATTTGTATCCACATTTTCTTAGCGCTTTGGCTAAATAAAATAATGAAAATTAATCGAATATCAGTAGGGGTATTTTATACATATATTGGTAAGAGTTTTACCATTTACTGACCAATTATTCTTGATGTTCAATAATTCAAGTTCATCCAGATTCCCCAAGGTCAAATAAACAAACATGAACAATTTGTACCCACATTTTTAATCCTTAATATTAAAATAAAATAATAAATAATGCAATTTTTTTTACTATCTTCTACTTACTATCTTTACTACTATTTACCAAATTTCTTATGTTTCTTAATCTGTACACACATTTTCTTAATGCTTTAGTTGATGAAATAAAGAAAAGTAAAATATTATCATATATAGGGATATATGATATGAAACTTTTGCTTACTATTGCGCAATGTAGAAGAAGCTTTTAACCAACTTCTTGTGATTAAAGTGACATTGCAAAAAGGTTTGGTACACTAAAAGAGAAGCTTTGGATAAAAGCGTGTTTTTGCTTTTAAAAAAAGTAGTTATAATGGCTTTTGGAGAACTTCAACTTTTATGCATTTCTGGATGTTTTGTGACCATTCGTCTTATTCTTGGTGAGGCTCCAAAAGATTTTAAATGTAATATCTGAAAAATGCAACGGTCTCTTATTACCTACGGCTGCACCACGTGACGTGTGCTAGTGAGATTCATGTCTCTTTAATGCTTTTCCGCAGGGTCACTTTAGCTGTCATTGGACTGAGCTGGCTGGTGATAGGAACTACTCTGGTTGGACTGCTTCCTAACAGCAAGTAAATATCAGACTTCTCCATTGCTATGACCAGTAGGAACAGATTCAGCCAGTCGATTCTGGAAACTTGTGGAGTAAAAAGTATTTCCTAACAGAGTTGAACGTTCTGTCTCTTTCAGTGCAAAGAACTGGCTCAGTGATCTGGTTCATATTACATGCTACAGAATATGTGCCAGAGGCCTTTCAGCCACTATCCGCTATCATAATAAGTGAGTGACGCTTTCTTTTTTTATCCCCGTCTTTCCACTTCAGTCTTCAGTTTCCTTCTGCTTTTTAAAGTTTCAAGTTCAAATATTATTTGTCACACACACACACACACACACACACACACACACACACACACACACACACAATGCGACGGTGAAATGTTTTGTACAAAAGCTCTGGGATATAATTAAAATGTATAAGTGAAATATATACTATAGTATAAACAATGTGAAATTTACACTACAGGAAAGAAAAGAAATATAAAAAGTAAAAAAAAAAGAAAGGTAAATGTAATTAGGAAATACATGTAAAATGACAACAATCTCCATTTAAAGTGAAAAAAAGTGAAAAATAGAGGTTTTAAACAGTTTTGTTAAGCTTTATAATGTAAAGTTTAAAGAATATATAATGAATGTTAAATGTACAAACAGTATATTATTTTCAAAGAAAAATTAAAATTAAGTGCATAAGTATAAATATAAAAATATAAAACATGCAATGTAATAAAGCAGTATAATAAGACATATAGTATAAATTAAATATATTGTACGTGTATAAAAATTACATGTATAAAGAATATAACAGAAACTAATTGAATATTTTATCAAATGTGTGTGTAATATAATATAATATAGCAATATGATAAGACATATAGTATAAACAAAATATATTGTACGTATGTAAAAGTTACAAAGAAAGTCAAACAAAGAATATAAAAGAAACAAATTGGATATTTTATCAAATGTGTGTAATGTGTATGTATGTATATATTTTCATCATTGATCATTGTACGCATTTAACTTAACACACACACACACACATCGCGATCGAGACCTTAAATTCTACTGAATGTGAAATATTATGTCATCCATGTGTTTTTGTGCTGCTAAAATCATATGACCCAAACCACTCAGTCAACAGTTAATGCCTGCAGTGTGACTAGAACCACAACTTCTCTATCACAATTCATGGGAACATTGAGAGAAACTTACAAAAGATATCTAGTGTGAAGACAAATAAGCAAACACACTAGACATGGCACAACTAACTCACAATTTCTATTTTACCGAACAGAGAAAATCGTCCAAAAAAAGGCGGCATATGCGTAGCCAATCACACGTCCCCGATTGACATCGTCATTCTGGCAAATGACGGCTGCTACGCTATGGTCAGTCACAGTTACCTATATCAGACAAGAAGCTTAGCAAGTGTCACGTTGACTCCCTTCTTCTTAGGTAGGTCAAATTCACGGAGGTCTCATGGGGGTCATCCAGAGGTCAATGGTGCGCTCCTGTCCCCACGTATGGTTTGAGAGGTCGGAGATGAAAGATCGGCACGCAGTTGCCAAAAGGTCATAACTTGATTTGGCTGGCATGGTTGTCTTTGTTGGATCACTCAGCATTGCTTATTCTCCCGGCTCTTCCTGCAGATTGAAGGACCACATCGCTGATAAATCCAAGCTGCCGATCCTGATCTTTCCAGAGGGTAAAGTTTCACCGCATCTTTCGTAATGCTTGGCTCTTCTAACAAAGTATTTTCTTTTATTGTAGGGACCTGTATTAATAATACGTCGGTCATGATGTTCAAAAAGGGAAGCTTTGAGATTGGGGGAACAATTAACCCAGTAGCAATCAAGGTATTCGTCCTTATACAAATCCACCTTAAATGGCTTTATTTAAGATGGCCACAAGAATCTGGTTCTGCAAAGGTTTATTTTTCTCCCTCACAGAAAGTTTTGTTGGTACTTTTTGGTAAAATGGCTCTCGATGTTGCTTGATGACGCCCTTTCAGCCACAATAAAGAGCTGCTCTGTTTTCGGCAAATCCCAATGAGACCGACTGAAAAGCATCGCAGTTTTTTAGCGAATTGCGTGGGACTTTTGGCGGCCTCTGGTGGTCGTGGCTGAGAAGTACCGTTTTGTTTTCCTAGCCACTGCTGACTATTGACTTTCCCACTGCTTAATAAAAAATACAAAAATCTGACTAATCTAAAACTATTGTTATTACTGTACATACTGATATTATAACCTTTCCAAATCCAAGATATTTTATTGTTCTGCCAATTTTTGTGATTACAAAAACATCAAGAATTTTTTTTTTACAATAACAATAGCAAGCACTTTGAGATTCTGTAATGGAAAGTGCTGTATAAATGTATTATTATTAATAATAATAATAATAATAATAACAAGCACACTGACTTAGTAGTGCAAGTCTTAGTTCAGTTATACTCATTGTTCTGCTAAATGTCTAATTAAGAACAAACGTCTCTTTCAGTATGACCCTCAGTTTGGAGATGCTTTCTGGAACAGTGCCAAGTACAACATGGTTGGCTACCTCCTGAGAATGATGACGAGCTGGGCCATCGTCTGCAACGTGTGGTATCTGCCACCAATGACCCGTCAGGTGACTGAAACACACCACGTACATACAAGTGCAGCATCGCTTGGTTATAAATATTAAAAAGACCTCAAAAGATCACAGTCTCCTATTTACAATGGTTTTACTGGAGAAACAATGAATAATGTTTGGTACTGTAAAAAGTACTGGATATTTGTTATCTATATATACAGTATATATAGTGTGTGTGTTTATATTTATTTATTTATTTAGAGAGAGAGACAGGTGGACTAATATTAAATATAAACATTCTATATATATATACTGTTACAGTACAGTACACAATAAAAAGTACTCAATTTTAGTACTCATAATCTGCTTCACAGTTGTACATTTTTATTTTGCTAAAGTGCTATTTTAACCCTGTTAACCGCGCACAATAGCATGAATAAGTTCTACACTTTAAATTTTAAATCTCCAGTAAATGACTGGAAAAGCCTGCGAACAGTTCCTGTAGAAACTAGTGTGTATGTGCAGCTTGATCAATCCAGGACCTGTTTTGCAGGAAGGGGAAGATGCCGTTCACTTTGCCAACAGAGTCAAATCAGCAATTGCACATCAAGGAGGACTAGTGGATCTGTCCTGGTGAGAACATCACTCAGTTCTGAACAACACCCAGTATCGTGTAGTAGTTTCAAAGGAACACTTTCTTTACACTCGTATCTTAACCACCATAATCCTAAACATTTTTGATAATCATCAGCCATAAAATCTCATCTTGACCCTCAAACAGGCCTTCAAACTTGTGGTGGGGACCAGTCAAAGGTCACCAAAGGTCATCACAAGTACTCAAGATGACCCCATTTTTATATAGAAAATAAAAGCCTCTGTGGCCCAATTATGATATACTGTACATGTCAGCACACACACACACACACACACACACACACACACACACACACACACACACACACACGTGTCTACTTCAGCCGAGCTACTGACTGAATTATTAATGTTCCAGGGATGGTGGACTGAAGAGAGCAAAGGTGAAAAACTCATTCAAGGAAGAGCAGCAGAAGATGTACAGCAGTATGATTGTAGGCTCGGACTTGCATGAAGATTCTGTTGGTCCGGCCTAGATTTCAATTTACACCAGTATATGGACCTGATATGAACGTGTTCCAGAAGACGTTCACTTCCTCACAACACTGTGCTCTTAATCCTTTACAATGAGTGTTTTTTTAACTGGAAAATGTGTGTTTTTCTGTGTAAAACTATGAATTGCCGTTTTTTCTATGTGTTTAGAAAGTGTCAAAATATCTATAATACCATCACAAAGAACGTTCAGTATTGTGTATGTTTTGTCACATTTTTGGGTCTTAACTTGTAGGGTACTGGACTACTAGTGCTATATCTGGTCTTACCCACACAACACTGCATGTGAAATGTTCAGTATTTTGTATTCGCTTGTTTAGTTCCTGTTACTTGATTTCTTACTGACACGAAATCTCTTTGAAAAAAAGAAATCCAGCTGCACATTTAAGGGCTTCAGTCTCAGGTTTAAATGACAGTGTAATATCGCATGTGAACACTAGAGGTCACTCTGACCAAACTGAAGAATATACGAGCCACTCTGTTGTTACACAATAAAAGCAATAAAACGTTCATTTACGTCTCTGCTTTCACTATGGTTGCCATAAAATCAACTAGAAAAATGTACCCACCGCCATGCGTAGCTTTGAAATCTACGCCTTTTTAAGTAACGTTTAAGTCATGGGAAAATCCTCCGAGGAATATTACAGCATTATATGTATAACAATTGAATTAAGCCTGCAAGCACAATTCGGTCCTCGGTGAAGAGGCGAATCCGTCTCCCTTCTGTCAATTAGTGATGCTGATGCACAAAGCACCATCGAGTCCTGGATGGCAAACTCGGTTTCATTGAAATGCTGCCATTATAAAATCGTTAGCCACGAGGAAAAAAAAATGATAGCAGATTCAACCCAAAAGAAACACGAAAGTTTTCCTGCGGCGGAAAACGACGTGTGCAGCCGCAGAAAATTCAAAGAGGTGAGCGTGATCAAAAAGTGCTTGCCGTGATGACAGTTTAATAAAGAAGCCATAGAGTGTG
Organism: Paedocypris sp. Pulau Singkep; assembly: GCA_017309775.1. Lineage (NCBI taxonomy): Eukaryota > Metazoa > Chordata > Actinopteri > Cypriniformes > Paedocypris > Paedocypris sp. Pulau Singkep. The sequence continues at coordinate 4,976,266 of MU204205.1, forward strand.
AAATAGAACATAGTTATTCTCCAGCACAGAGGCCTAAAGCCTGGCTTAGAAGCCCCTCTCCCTCTCCTCCGGCCCCCCGTGAAAGGCAACACTGGGCTTTAATAACAGTCCTGCAACTTAAATTGCTTGAACAGAAATGTTTGTTCTCCCCTAACAGGATTGTAAATTATTAATCGGATCTGAAGCCGATTTTATAACCTGATTGTTGAGGTGGGATTCTCCACGAGCAGTGCTCTGGCACACCATTTACTGTGATGTATGTGTCTGCACATCTTTATATCCAATTTAATGTGATTCGAATAGATTTCAAAGAGACATCATAAAAAGCATGGAAGTGACCCCGGCAAAGGCTTGAATGGAGACTCCGTGGGATCACCGGCCACGTCTCTGTGTTTTGATTCGATTTCCCCAGTTTGTGTTTTTACCCAGATGTGATCTATACAAATGTAATGCCAGTACACTCAGTAAATATGAATAAATGGCTAAATTAGATCATTTTCTGGAGAATGTAGTTCGAGCCAGACATCATTTTAAATCACAGTTTGCCTGGAACTGGATCGCGGTACCTAATCAGAAGGGCAAATGACCCGGTTCTGCCCAGGAACGCCCATTAGTTAGAGCCAAATGTTTTTTAAATACATTGTTCTACAATCTTTTTCTGTGACTCAACTGGACCTTCGGCACTAATGCATGAGATCTTGAGGTACAATACATCTCTGACGGGGGAGAAAAATCAATAGAGGAATAGTGGAAGCAGCATCCACAGACTCTCTTTTGTCTAAAAGCTCAGCATCTCAGGTAGAGTTATAGTGCTGGAATAAACCCAAACTCACTTCTGTGCAATCTAATAATTGAATGATGGATGACAATTGCTTAATAAGTAGAAAAAACTGCATCGCTGTAGAAAAATGTCTTCCCTGCGATTTTCCTGAAAATCAAATTTAGAACATTATCGGTTATCGATATGATAAGTAAAATTGATACTATTTATTTTCATAAGTAAAATAAAAATAAAATTATTATAAGTAAAATTGATACTACTTATTTATATTGTTATCAATCATTACTAATTGTTAACTTGTATTATTAAAAAGTAATTGATTACAGAGATTTTAAACCATGCTCTTCTTAAAAAAAAATGCATTTCTGGCAAAAATAAACAAAAAAACAATGTACTCAACCAGTGAGACATCTTTGCTTGGTTCCAGGCCAACCTGAGTGAAAAAAATGAATTATCAAGATCGTATACGGTCCAAATTTAAGAGGCTGACTGGTATCAGCTAAGAGGAAACATAATACAATGAAAGAAGTGTGCTTAGATTTCTTCCTGACCTCAGACGCGTCTCATTCTGAACCATAGCTGGAACTAAAAGATGTGTGAGACTTTAAAATGTACACATCAAATACATGAGAAAATTGGATTATATAAACACACGCACACACAGAAATCTTACTTAAGTTAGCAGTGTTTCCTCTTCAGCTTGTGATCCCTGCACATCATAAGATGCTGTTCTTTACATTGGCAGAGATTGAGAAGAAACACCATAGGCCAGACTCATTTGCAGATCTAACTGATTAACATACCTTAATGAAACAGGCTATAATTGGACCACATGGATTTTTCTCCTCCTTTTCGATGGAGCTAAAATGTAGTGGGAACTTCTTTGGAGCTCGGGCCTAATTGATTTGCGGTGAGAATCTGGACTATTCAGTCTGAAAAATAATGATGCTCTTATAATCCAATGAAGTAAGACGGTCACAGAAAAGCCGGGCCAGAAGAAGAAAATCAAAAGAAAGTAAACAAATGTGAGAATTAGCATGCAAGCTAAACGCTTAGCATTTTAGCGTGAATGCTAATCTTAAATTGACTACTGTAATTGAAACTTTCCCAAATACAGCTTGATAAATGTCTGGCTGGCTTTTATGGCTTTTAAATGAAGCTGGTAGTATTTAAATTACTCAGCTCAATGCATAAGCTCATAACTTGTTGTTTTCTGTGGTGCATGTTTCTCTTTCATGGACCGGGTGGCAGAACTTCACCTTGAATGTGAAAGCTGTCGCGGTTCAGCGTTCCAAAGCGTTTTACCTTTTACTGTGATTGCTTTTGTTTTTCGGGTCAGCTCTCATCTTGGGCCGGTAACTTTTTCAATTTATCAGGACTTGTTATATGAAGACGAAAGCGCGAGTGAGACAGCCGACGGCAGCCGGAGCATCACAGCATCCGCTCGGGAGTGGCGCACGCGAGCGTCTGATGATGATGATCACACCTCCGTGAAACACACTGCGCAAGTTCATCAAACGAATAATGAAATAATGGTTGCGGTCCATTAATAGAGAATTATCCCGCCTCATGATTAATTGCATTAAACTTATGAAAGTGTGTGTTTTGTACAAATCAAAGCGAGGGAGTGATGGATGATGAGGAGCCATGATGAATGAAGAGAGGCTGCGAACTAAATTGAAAGTGTACTCATCCGTTCTCTGCTCAAAACTAATGATGAATTGACCGTGTCGTATTGAACAATACACATTGCGCTTTAAACTTAATCCCCGTTTGACAGCAGCAAAGGCCACGGCAGGTGTTTCTCTTTTGCACCGATCTGAAATCAAAATTGTGCTGCTGGCGGAGAATGCCATTTTCCCGTTATCTAATCTTAAACGCAGTTGCTAGTGAAGACTCTTATTTGGAATCGTGGTAAAAAAATCATTTAACAAATTATATTACATCACACATTTTTATTAATTACAAGTTTGTATATATCAGAACATGAACTAATGCACAAAAAAGTATAAACTGGTGACTAAATGTGAGAAAAAATGTGCACCCACACTGGAGTTATTATATACATATAAGCTTCTAATTACAAGCTTTTATTTAAGAACTAATTTAAGATCATTATTATGCATTATAATACAAATGCTTTGATTGAAAAAACCTTTATTTCCCTGAGCAAAATTAAAAATTTCTACATTGTTTTAACTGCTTTTGAAAGCTCTGGAATTAAACCCAGTGCAATCATTAAAACTACATTGCCTTTATATAATAATAATAACCTTTGTTTTAGACTTTTTGTTGTGCCTAAGTGTTTTCATACGACTTTGTCTCATTTTCCACAACTCATTGTGTAGGCTTTCAAAAGAAAAAGGCGAACAGCGGAAGAAAATAAAATAAACAGATTGCTTTTTATTTCCTTATTGCAAGAAAGTGACTAATTGACAAACTGCCAAAGTTACAGACGATCAAATCCATATTAAGACGGCATCTGGACGGGCTCCAAAGAACATTGCGCATTGTAAATAATATTGCCATCTGTGAGGTGCCGACAGTTGGGGATTAGGAAATTACATGATCGTAATAAATGTTGAGAAGATAAAAGATGTGCACAAAACTTCATCCTTCCTTTGGGCTGATTGGCCATTTGTCAACCTTCTGAGATTCCGAAACTTTGGAGAACAAATAAGCACCACACACACACACACACACACACCAATTAGGAATTCGAAACCACAACAGAATCCAACTCTGGTATAATTGCTAATATTTAATCCCGAATCTTTTCACATTTGACAAATTCGCTGTGTTGGTCCACATCCCCACCCAACACGAGGCCTTGTTAGGTCACGGTGGAATAATGATGGCAGTCACACCCTGTACGTCCTCTGTTCTGCCTGGCGGCAAGAGAGGTGCCGATATTGAAATGCACCGCTTCAATTTCATTTTCTCAAAAGAGGGGAAAAAAAGGAAAACAGAGGAAGGAAACATCAGCTCAGTGAAGCCGCACACAGCAAGTTCACACAGAAATGAATATTCTCTTTATTTTCTTAGGCTGCGATGGGTTTGCAGGCCCCAAGACGTTGCCCCGAGACGAATATTGATGGATGATGTTTTAATGCTGCTGAATGTTATTTTTACCGAACTGGGAAAGCGATGAATTTTTACTTCATTGGCAATGATGGTGCCCTATGCATAAATGCGTGGCAGGCGTGCGTTGCCCATGAATAAGCGCCTCTCGCAGCAGATGTTACTTTGCTGAAACCAATTCTTCAGATAAGATTTGCAGAAGATTAATTGTGTACAGCTGTTTCATGGCCCGGTGCAATCTTAATACATTTATGATAAGTTTAAAAGCTCACCAGACGCAGCAGGCGCTCCCGAGCGAGGCTGCACGGAGAAAGGCGAGCTTTATTCCCACATCTGGATTCATATCCTCCATCATATTCATTATTGCTTTGTGCCAGGCGATGATGGCGGGCACGGCTTATTATTGTGCAAAGTGCAACAGCGTTCGAGTTCTCGTCTTTCTTTCTTTTTTTTTCTTTTCTCTCCTCTCCTCTCCTCTTCTTTTTTTTCAAGGGGAATTATTCAAATCTGTGCAAATGAGTTGTTTCCATTTCTCGTCCCCCTAGGTGGAAATTGAAAGTGACCCAGGTTGACCCTCCTCCATTAATCGTGGCAAATTGCAGCGAGTGCACAATCCAGATGATAGTAATGGTACAGGGTCTCCCAATGACTCATTAATGAGGGCGATGTGACCCAGCTGGATTCTCTCACTTGCACTAGTTAGGAACAATCATGGTGTTACGACCCAAACCAGGGGTCTTATGAAGTGGCTTTACATTTTTCCAAGAACGAATAATCATTGTGCTTGGCCTGGTCATATGCCAACTGCTCCACGTATAAAGCCAGTTATTCAGTAAAGAAGCTTTTGTGGTGGGAGGATGTGCTCTGGCCGAGGTTTAACCAGAAAACATGGCAGATCCCTTGAGGTTTTCAGGGGTTTGATTTCACCTTGCAAAATAAAAGCGTGGAAGATGATTTTTTTTGGATTGTGATTATAATGTCATTTACATGTGACCGCTAGAGTAAAAAAAATTGATTCTACATTACAAAAGGATGTTTCTATTAAAATGGTACGAGCCCCCTTGACACACAGACATTATAAACTTGTACGTGTTGGAAAGGTGTTTACCAAATTCCTGAAGGCAACGTGGGAGTGAATACACACACTTGTACATTTAATTATACAGTAATTACCTTTAGATACTTTAATTGATATTTCTTCTTTCTCTCTCTCTCTCTCTCTCTCTCTACCTGTATTTTTTTTCTTTTTTTGAAAATGTTATATGATCTTTCATGTTAAGATATACATATATCTGTATATGTATGTATGATTGCATGTCTGTATGCATGTGCACATGTGTATGGAGAAGGTCCAGAACGGCTAGTGCTCACATATCATTGGGTCGGCATCTGTGCCATCATTATGCTCATAACTGCGATTCATATTATTACTCCCCTGCACATTAAAGTGCAATAAAACCCAGCTGAGTATTAACTGACAGATTAGTCATAAATAACGCGAGCTAACCTTGACTAATGCCTCACTTCACAGCCACCTTGTGCATCGAACACGACTTAATATGGTGTAATAAAACCAATCCTTCACTTCATAAATTTGCATGATTTATATGAGAGGCATTAAATTAATTTAACTCTATGAATATGCAACAACATCAAAATGATGTAGCTGCACAATCTTCATTTTTCCGTCGATATGCAGAGGAACTTAATTAGCAATTGGTTGCCATTTATTTCTACTTTTTGCACAGGAGGAAAAAAATAATTAACTTAATGAACTTAATCACTTAATCACGCTTCCATCCAATGCATGGCGGTGTGTGTGTGTGTGTGGGGGGGGGGGGGTACAAAATAAAAGTCAGTTTGGAAATATGTGAAATTATTCAATCCAGATGACTCACTATATTTTTATGGTGACCCAAGATGTATGGATGGAGATGGAACACACGCAGCAAGATATTTGTGATGTACATCTGGACACCGAACCGTTCCACGCATCATCAGTGGTAAATGATGCTCTGGTTTAGAAAGTAAAATGTGCCAGACTGCATCACCAGCTCGCAGCCACCAATAAATCCTCCTTCCTCCATAAATACATGGCCAGAGGGCTTGCGAGACCACACATCAGCCGTTCCTAATCTGACATCATCATTCCAGCCCACCTCCTGTCCCACCTGCACACCTTCACTGGCAGATAAGTGTCACATATGAAAAATAGGAAGTCTGTGTAAGAAATGCCTCATTCCCTGCAGATTATTTACTCCTAATGGGCAGGGAATGAGCAAACACTTAATACGTGGTCACTAAAGATGTGATTTATGGGGTCATGGGGAAGAGCGTGGCACCATTTGGCTTTTTTTTTTTTTTTGGAGGGGGCTTTTTTTTTTAAATACATCAAACCATAGAGCTATGTAAGGGTTGTACAAAAAACTACAAGTTTATGGTAAAAAATAAATAAAAGCCCCAAACCATTGGCCAAATAATGTAATATACTTGAAATCTTTTCAATTATAGCAAAACTAATAATAACAATAACTCTGTATTGAAAATAAAATTACTGTTTTGGTCAGTAGTTACTTCAGTAAATGAATTAATCTACAGTAATATTAAAATTCTAAATATAGAACATCGATATGAAATGATTGATCATAATGCAATTTGTCACATCCTATTTGCCCTTAAATCACTTCGTTTCCCACAATCCCCTGTGCACACTTTCCGTTCTTTGATTTGTTTCAGGTGTTTGTTTATGTATTTATTCACATCTGTTTCTCTCATCATTAGTACAGTATATGTGTTTATCTCCATAATTTAAACTTAGTGTGTTGTTTTTGTGTTTTAAGTTTAATGAAGCTTAATGCATTTTTTCTTATTCTCTTGTCCAGTTTATTTTATCTTCTATATTACACGTTTACATTAATACAGTATTATTGTTTAATTCAAATTTTAAATGTAAGCTGTGTGACCGATGAACAATAATAATATTTATAATAAAGACATTATTATTGAGCACCTTAAAAAAAACAATCACCCACAAACTGTATTTTGCTGACTGTATATGCTCACATTTTTAGAATCGTTTTATGCTATTTTCTAATCAAAACTAAAAGCAAACAAGGACAAATTGCAGCATCAAATTTGCTGAATTTCAATTAAAGGCATGTTTGGTGTCCTGGAGTTTAACAGTTGCTTGTGAATTCTCACTTTTTCCCCGCACAAAGCCTTTTAAACCGGCTCTCATCAGAGTGTGTGGAGATAAGGGTCACCTTAGCAGAAGGACAGCTTGTAACTCACACTCAAGACTGACTGATCAAGAGGAGATCAATCCCTGGATTATGTCATAGAGACAAATGCTGCTCCTCACAACCTAAAAGATAAAGAGTACATGCAAATATCTCTTTATAACTTTATAACTCTTTATAATATATGATATAATCCCAGGTACATTTAATTATCATTGGTTTGCAATATTGCTGTGCTGGACGTGAATTCCTCGCTGTCTGTCTGTGAATCTGTCTGTCCATTTCTTTCTTTCTTTCTTTCTTTCTGTCCACTAAACAGTCTGTCTGTCTGTCTGTCCATCTATCCATCCATCCATCCATCCATCCATCCATTAATCCATCTATCTGCTTACCAAACATCCATCCATCCATCCATCCATCCATCCATCCATCTATTGACCCTTCAAACAAGCTACCTATCATCCATTTATACATCCATCCATTAATGCAGAAGTTATATGTCACGTGGCTCATGTTTGTGTTTAGAAGGTGGAGTGGACAGAGCAGCTCATTATTGTGGACTCCAGCCCACTGGCACTTGTTGATGGGCAGATAATCACTAGTTTATCTCAGACCCACATGTGCAGAAGATGAGAAAGAGGGCATCATGAGCGTGCCCATGTGGTTGCATTCTCATCCTTTAATAACCTGTAATATCGGTGGAGAGATGTTTCCCACCATGAACGTGATTGATGGCCTTTAACCGGAGAACATCATCGCGCCAAAGCAAATTGACCAAACAGCTAAACATACAAATGATTAAAAAAGGCGGAGGTGGGATGCAAGGGGACGAGCAGAACGCTTTTATTTAAGATCACGCCATTTCCAAGAGCAATTTATAGTCTATTGACTCGCCACGGTTTCTTTTCAGGTGCGGAAATTGTCTTACGTTGTAGATGAGACCCTGGCAGAGTAAAGCAGGGGTCACGGCAAGAGCAAACATCACATTAAATATCCAAGAAGGAGAGATGATATCTGCCAAAAGTGTTGTCCGGGTCACGTGACCCAGCGCTTTCCAACCCGTGGCAAACAAATTCTCTCTTTCGCGTCATTTGATCCACACCAAGTCAAACATTTAAGCTAATCGAGAAGACGGAAGGAAGCTTCTGTCATCCGATGTCGATTCAGTCAACTCGAGGAAAAATTTCAAGTGCCGTTTCTCATTATCTCCCAAGCACTGATGTCTTGACAGGGGAAGATCCTTCTCTGCCACTCAAGTCTATCAATGTCAGAAAAGGCTTAGCAGCAGACTCATACATTTGGATTAAACAGTCAAAGTCATTATACAGAATGTAATTGACCTTTTAAGATACAGCCTTAATAGCTTTCCTTCCCTCTCGCCTTGTCGCTCTTAAATGTCAGTTTTTTCTTATGAAGTCCCTGTAGGATTTCCTCAAATTAGAATCCGAACGGTTTTAAACATCTCCCCAGTTGGGAATGTCACTGCACCACGAGAAAAACTATGAATTAAACAAGTCCTCTGTGCAAACACAGACGGCAATTAGGATTACAAGAAAGGTTTCTAATTTTACGCTGGCTTGCCGAACGTTGCCTTTGTTCAGATCCGGTTGTACGCTACGCTAGCACTGCATAAGCGATGTGCTCATGTGGAAAATCGAAACAGGAAATGCGGCAACACAACACATTATTTACCTCACGTTAGGTGATATGGTTCCTTTCCAAGGCTGCATGTACTAAATCACATGTTTATAAGTAACTAAGTTTGTTTAATGTTAGAATTGTTAGATGTTCTTAAATGTTACTTGTGCCTTAATCTTTGGAGTTTGCAACACCAAGATTGAGAGTTCGAACTCTATTTACTCAAATTATTTCTTTAAAAAATGTAATTGTAAATGTTATTGTGAAATTAATTGACCGTAAAAAGACAATAAGACGTGAAATGTTACAGTGAAATGTTAACAGTATTTTTTGTATTTCCAATGCTTTTACAGTATTTTTATGATTTGACTGTATTTTTATGCAAAATTTGAGCAGCGTAACTGAATCAGTAGGGCTTGTGTTCGTAACACCAAGGCAGAATGTTCAAACCAATGCAAAGGGAAATAGTTTTTGCTAAATTATTTCATTGAATGAAAAAAACACATAAGAAAAAATATCGGTAACTGTGATTTTAAATTACACTACTTAATTTAAATAAATATTTTATTTCAGTGTTACCAAAACAATGGGTGCACTTTTGAGACAAAAAAAACAAAATCGAAACACCCCCCCACTCATTAACTTGCAATGGAGAATCATCTGGAAAGGATAAAGTTGCTTCAACTGGCACTGGAGAATTTTCTGAATGAAAGCTTCTGCTAAACTAATGCAGTATTTGCATTACAGGATGTGGATTACATATTGGGACGTTTCTCTACCCAATAACAGTCTCTGAGTTTAGCAAGGACTGAGTATTTAGGACCACGGCTGAAGACTGAGATATTTTGAGTGTTATTCACCGTCTCATTCAGGCAGGAGGAAGCCACCGCTCTGTCTTCAAGCAGCTGGCATAATAGAATTTTCCGCAGAAATGACAGGCTCTAAAATTGTCACTAGTGTACGAGTGTCTCCGAAGCCCAAGAAGACAAGATGCCCCTCTCTCTAAACTTCTCCCCTTCTGCCCATCCTCCCGCTATGTTCTGGAGTAAACGGCCCGTGTTGTCCTCTCTCAATCCCTCTCTCAGTCTGCAGGGCACGTTATCCCTGCGAGGGACAGGCTGGATCCCCTGGTTCTCATCCCTCTCTCTGTCTCTGTCCAAATCCTTGTCCTCTGATAATCTCGGTGAGCAAGGGGGCTTGTCAGTGTGGCAATTTCCTCTAAATGCCTTCCACAAATAATGGTTTTCAGAATGAGCATTAACAGGTTTGATTACACGGAATGGCCCTTTTAATTTACAGCGGGATTCTATTGATCACAGGAGTGCAGATTAAAGCGTTCAATGAAGCCCGTGATGAGGTATTAAGCACCTGAAGCCCCCCGGGGAGGCGAGAGGAGCAGGAGGCAGGCGGGCAGCCCGGGCTGTGTACAGTTATTCCCCTGTAATGAAGTGCCTCTATGCGGCGGCATGAAGCACAGGCGGGAAAAATAGATTGGAGATGATGAGCTCTTCAAAGTCATTTCTTGCTCTCTCATTCCTGCACATGCCCCGCTCGTCCCGCCGCTCTCCCGTGGCACTCAGTTGCCAAAATGCCCCGGATTTACTTAGCTGGACCAATGCAAGTTTTATGACCTTATTGCTTTTTTACCATGGTAATAGTTTTGAATCAATTTATCAATCTGCAGGAACCATCAGCCATTCTGACCTCAAAGATCAAGTCCAGGTCATTCCATCAATTCACTGAGGAGGAGTGAAATGGAAAGTGAAAAAAGGGGGGAAAAATAGACCACTTCTATTCCCACAACCCCGGAATGCTATAAAAGGAACGGACGGAAGACACACTTCCCTTATTTGTCATTAAGGACTGTTTAGCAATTTTGTCACGTCTCTTGTTGTATTATTTTAATTGTAATATATAAAATATTTGTATATATATAATATATGTAAAATATAAAATATGATGTATATATGTATAGATATACACATAGATATATAATGTTTTGTGTAATATTGCGCACAATAAAGTGTACGTAAATAATAATTCGAGTATAATTGATAATTATTAAATACAAATTGAAAAATTGATAGACATATATAAGAATATTAATACAACATTATTAATTTGTTATTGTATGTGTGTATTGGCATTTACTGCCTATGTTTCTTAATTTATTCAGTAAATTTTCAATTAAATGATAACTTGAATAAAATACACAACAGAAATAAAGGGAAGTTAATGTGGATTTAAGAAAAAAAAAACTGTTCGCTGATCAAAAAAGGAAAAGTTTTCAAAATGTTCTTGTTGATGACCACAAACTGTCAGAAACGTCATAATATTTAATGTATGTATAAGTTTGTCAGGTTTGTATGCATAGATATATAATATTTTGTGTATAATTGCGCACAATAAAGTTTATGTAAATTAGAATTCAAGTATAATTAATAATTATTAAATACAAATATATACATTTTACATTTATAGTATTAATAATTTGTATTTTTTTTTATTATTTCTACTATTAATAAACACTGCAAATGCCCCCCGGCCGGGCCCCACGGCTTAGGCTGCCCACTGCTCCGGGTTTGTGTGTTCATTTCACTGTGTTTGTGCACTTCACTTGGGTGAGTAAAAAACAGAGCACCGATTTCAACCATATTGAACATATTGCCATATTGAACATAATGCCATATTGACAATCTCACTCACTTTAAAAAAAAAATTCTGAGAATTTTCAGTGAATTTTGAATTTTTATGAATTAAATGATTACTGATGAAATGAAATGATTCAAACAGAAATAAAAAGATGTTATTGAGGATTATAATAACTTAAAAAAATCCCATGATATAAAAGGGGAAAGTTGGAGATGTTCTTGTTTATGACCACAAACTATAACTCTCAGAAACTTTATATTCAATTTATACAACAGTTTGTCAGGATGTTTCATATTCCTGAATTACCAAAGAATTACCAAAGCTGTGTTGCCTTCACTTTCATGACCTGCACATTAAATATAAATTATTGTGTGTTTCGCCTTTTTTCCCAAACAATACTAGCCCCTGAAGATTCATTTTCTACATTTGAAAGTCTTTTAATTTTGTAATATTCCCTTGGTGTCCTTTATTTGGCTTGAACAAATGCCAATTATTGTTCCATTTCCTCACTCAAATGGGATCTGAGCTCCCTAATGCAATTCAATTGAATTATCTGAACTGGCTACTGTACACAGAGTAATGGTAATGCAATAACGTGATAATGACAAAATAGCTTTTAAGACTTGCCTTTCAAACACAAGCTGCATTTATCAGTAATTACCACAAAGGATAAATACTTTGTTTCTGTTAATTCAGGTGGCGGTAAAACAACAACGTAAAAGAATGAATTACACAAATGTATTTTTTGGTGTTTGTGAACAAATCCTTGGAGTTGTTTTCCTAGCCATTTTCTCCTTTTGGCTTGCTCACTGCCCGTAGTGATGCTATGCTAATTCTACAAATTGTTCAAGTAAAAGTTCTGCTTATTTATAAAGTTCATTTATATTTATTTGTGTATACTCACAGACTGTCAAAAATCACCCGGGACCTCAGGAGTGAAAAGAAAGAAAAATCTATTAGCAACGCAAAGAGACATATTTTAATGTTTTGACGCTCTTAGGTGCAGGTGCGATTAGTTTCCGGGAAACTAGATTAGGCAGCCTTTCTATACAATTACGGTATTTTAGGTCTGGATTTGTTACTTATCATTTAAAAGATGTGTGTTCAGTCTAGACTCAAACTGACTCTGTTACTTAAGCTGTTCTTGGCAGATATGTCAATCTATAAGAAAGACTAAACGGTTTAGAGCTGTAAAAATGATTTAGAGAATTTCAAATTGAATGCGGTATTTTACCGGTAAATAGAGTGGCGACATTAACACTGGACTGATATAATCATACATTTTTGTTCTGGTAAGTAATCTAGCAGTCGCCTTCTGAACTATTTGAATTGTTCTTTTTATTTTGCCAAGCTGTTTCGAAACGGTCTAAAACCGTAACAAGCGCTTAGAAAAAATAAATCGGACTTGACGTTAGTCCGGCCTTCTTTTTCACAATGGGGTAATACGTCTCCCTCAGCCCAAGCAAATCACATCCTAATGAGCCTCTTTAAAGCCGTTTGAATTTCCAATGAATAACTCGGTGCATAAAAAATAAACAGGCCGCTATTGATCATGCCACGAGGATTTGGACTAATCTAATAACTGTGGTCTGTGTTTGGCTGAAGTCTAGGAGCTTTGTGTTTAATCCGCGGGGAGCTGTTGTCTCTGCCCTGTTATTACTGTACGGATCATCTAACTACATCAAAACCCACATTTGATATTCAAAACCCTTCCCTACGTGAAGCAGCCTCGGTGGAATATTTATTTGCTGGGCATGTTCCATTAGGCAGTGCTGGGAAAAGTGGGATCCAGTGAATGGGCTTGAAAGTGTGCGTGTATATACTATTTGTATAGTTTACCTCGCTTGGGGTATGTTTATGGTTTTTTAATGGATGAAAATAAATGATAGTTCTTTGAAATGAAACAAATCCTGTTTTCAGACCGCACCTTGTGAAATGGAAAAGAAATTCTAGATTGTCTGACATGAGCTTGGTTAGGTTCTGACAGAGCTTTGCAAACAGAAATATACATTAGAGTATTTCTGTTGGCATTAATTCAAGAGAAGACGTGAACAAAAATAAAGGAAGTTGTATTCACAAGGTGTACAGCAGCAAAGGAATTTTCTGGCGGCTTGTCCTTTCCAGTCAGTCTCATTTTAGGGTTTTGAAAGTTTTATGGCACAATAGAGTTAAACAGTTCTACAACACGGCAATAACTGTAGTGTTGGGAATCATAAAATAATAATCACCTTATTAAAGTGCTGCATTTTATTACCACCGTGAGACCTGCTGAATGGCTTTTAATCTTTGTATATTATGACAGAAGAAGCATAAATATGCAAATTTAATTCTTTACATACTTGTGCCAGACTATAAAAATATATTATTTATATAAAATACAAATTTTTAGCAAAATGTCAATGTTTTTATAAATACAATACTTGAATTACTTGATGTAACTTAATTGTAAAAAAAAAAAATTACAATTATTGATAAGATTATTGATAATTTGATCATTATTCATAAAGCTGGATTAAAAGTTGTTTTTTTTACAAGGACGAAAAAAATAACAATTATTAACGGAGAAAGAGTGTGTGTGTGTGTGTGTGTGTGTGTGTGTGTGTGTGTGTGTGTGTGTGTGTGTGTGTGTGTAAAGAAAATATAACATGCATGCAAGAGAGTGTCTCAATTTTCACTATGGATGCATATTTCACAAACAATAAAAATATGATAATATTAATTTGCAATCACATGTGTACAATGTAAACGAAAGCATTACACTGCCCCTTAATTTGTTTTTCTGTACACAGGAATGCTTTTCCCATTATTCTCTCTCAAATCTTTTTTAATGCATTGAAATGTCATGCAACATGTTTGGTAATAAACGATTGCAATCATGGGGAAGTTGCATGATTGATTATTGGATGATGCTATCCAGTTGTTTGCTTCTCGTGCCTGTAAAGCTTTACTGCCTCGTCTCAGGGGAATGAGATGATGGTGGGTCTTTAGGGGCTGGAGGTAATGAATATTTAAAATACATCTATGACCAACTACGTCAAGGGCACAGTTTTAGAGCCATTCGTATAATCATTATACGTTCCTATTGACTGGATAAAAAATGCCGTCTGTGCCAATGACGTTTTCTTTGCTGAAATAAAGCGATACAGTATAAGTGGATATTTTTCATAAAGGGCCACACACACACACACACACACACACACACACACACACACACAGACTTACATACAAACTTATAAATACAAATTTGAATTAACTTGATGTAACTTAAAATAATGACTTTCATTGATGACTGTTAAATATTTCAAATTAATCATTATTAAAATAGCTGGATTAAAAATGTTTTCAAAAATGTGTTAAATTAATTACAAAATGGGCTGTCTAAAATGTATTTTAAACTGAAATTTTGAAAACTTCTTTATAAAAATGCATTTTTGCAGACAATAACAAAAGACATGCCATTATTTTATAAATGTTACAAAGTGGTTTGGTCTAAACAAATACATTCATTACTGCAGCCTGCAAAAATACAAATTCAGTGAACGTTTCTCAGCTCAAAGAGTTCTGATTGGCTGTTCACCATGTCATTCAAAAGACACATTTCACGGGGAGCTAAATGATTGGATGAAGTTCTTTTTGTTTTTAATTACCATGTGATGCACTCAAATTAGTGTTGAACAAGAGAAAGAAGACAAAACTCCAGCCAGGAGTGGAATCCATTTGGAGTTCCATAGGTTTGACTTCCATCCCACTGTGTGGCGAGTATAAAGCAATGCTCCTTTAAAGCACAGAGAGCTTGTGTACTTATGGAGGGGTCAGCGTGATGGGGGCTTCAGCAAAGAGAGCTTCTGGATTCAGATGTCTCCGCTCGCCCTGACCTACAGAATTCCCAGAAAGAGGTTCAGTGTACAATGACTATTATTAGACTAATACTGCTATCTCTCCCCTTAGAGGTCAGCCTTAAATTGAGCACTAAGCAAATAGCTAATGGAATTTAGAGGTATAATAATACAGGGATATGGTGAGACAATTCTATTAACAAGATATAAATCATGTTGAATGTGAGGTAAGTGTTTTTTAATTGATTGATGGAAAAGACGATCCATTGGTTTTCTGAAGACTAACAGCCATTTACCGCTTGCTCCACAGTAAAAGAGGCAAAAAACGGGAAAGATAAGGAAATTACTCTGTTTGGGGGGGATAAATTATTCAGAGAAGATAATCATTTTGTGCTGACATTACTAATGTGAAGAAGCATTTAATCTCACTTTCTGACCCTCTGTTCTTCTGGACATTGGACTTTGGGTGAAGGTTTTTAGTGTTATTAGATGTGTCTAAGAGCTGGAGAAGATATACTGTATTTAAATTAGAAAGTCAGTAGAGTTAGGCCAAACTGTCTGTCCGTCCAACTAATCGTCCATCCATCTCTCTCTCCCCATCTATCCATGTCTGCCCAACCATCCGTTCAACCATATTTGTCTGTCTGTATGTCTGTCTGTCTGTATAGCGAACAGTCCATTTATAATATTTTTCCGTCTGTCTGTCTGTCTGTCTGTCTATCTATCTTTCTTTTTTTCCATCAGTCCATCCATATTATCTGTTTGTCTGTCCAACCATCTGTCCTTCCATAGTTTCCGTCTGTCTGTCCAATCACCCGTCCATCCATAATGTCTGTCTGTCTGACTGTCTGTCTGTTCTGCCAGTCCGTCCATATTGTCTGTCTGTCCGTCCATTCATAATGCCTGTCTGTCTGTATGTCCTACCATCCGTCCATTCATATTCGTCTGTCTGCTTAACCATCCATCCATCTATCCATATTGTCTGTCCATCCATATAGTTTGTCTGTCAATCCAACCATCCGTCCATTCATATTGTCTGTCTGTCTGTCTGTCTGTCCATTCGCCAGTCCATCCATATTGTCTGTCTGTTCAACCATTCGTCCAGACATATTGTCTGTCTGTTTGTTCATCCATCCATTCATCAGTCCACCCGTCCGTCCATCCATCCATCCCTCTCTCTCCTTTTTAATTAGCAGGAATAAACCTATTTTGAATCACCAGTAGTTTTCAGCACAAAACTGTTCAAAGCGAAAAACCCAAACAAGTGCACACCAAGTAAAGTTGGGGGACCGAAGTGACCCCATGTCAAAACAAACATTCACTTATCTGTTTTGAGGAATGGCCAATATGTTCCTCTCAATATTAACCGAAGAAAAGAGAGATTTCCTTGTCGGGGGTGTAAACATCCTGTATCTCCTGAATCAACAGATGTCTCCATCTGCCCTTAGTGTCCTCCGATCGCTCATACACACTCGTGCAAGGTATGCAAATCCCCTGCAATGTACACACACATTGATCGCAGCACAGATCCATTGTGTCAGAATGATGTACATTATTTACAAGTGCCCGTTCTCCTCCAGTGCTATTTTTCACCTCGGGCTGTGAATTAGATAAAAAAAAAAAGAAAAGCTGTTAGATAGCCATCTAGAGCATGACGAATTATGAGAGGGACAAAATAAAATGACAAACAGGCTTGCCACGCTGGAAGTTAACAAGGCACTGATCAGCCAGGACAAACGTTATCTTCTCTTCATGCTTATTGCAGCGAGGGGTCTTATTGCCCCCGCTCTGACATTGATGGACAGCTTCTATTAAGCGGCCTTTCCTGAGCAGCTGCCAGCAGCAGATACATTAAATAAAACTGTTATTGCTTTTCATTGGCTGCCCCATAAAATATTGCCACTAAATACCTCCTGCCATCAGACGCGGTTTGCTACAAGGTTTTAATTTGAGAGACCGGCGCAATTGACACCATCCATTGTTTTGTTTGGTCTTTTGGCCGTGGCGATTGTGTACATATCGTTGAATTGATGGTCTGTCGCCTCGGGGGCTTTGTTTGGGATTAATGTGTGGCCCTGTTTGTCCGATGCCTTAACACGGATTTTTATCTGTTCTTCTCCTCCGCTCACACTCCACCCCTCCGTGCCGGACCTTATCAGACCCTGGTGCACTGTGGCAAGATAAGGCTGGCACAAGACAACAAAGGCACGGGCTGTCAGGTACGTATTACAACTCATTCTGTGCACCAGCAATTCATACCCGAGTCCTCTCCCTGTCCAAGATGAATTATGGGTGTGAAACGGGCCTCAGATGTTTGTGTAAAATAAGATATATCCGAATGCGTTATCGGCGATGTCACGTCCCCGTTTTGTGCTCTGCATAATAAAAGCTTTATGGAAGCAATTAAATGCACGCGTAATGGCAAGGAGCTGGCAGAATGAACGCACAATTGAATTAGCAGTTATGATGGGGCACATTCCAAGAGGAAGTAAATGGGATTAGCCCGGGCGATGCTCTCCTCCCCATCAGGTTTGGCAGCGCGACACCACTTAATTACCCCTTTGTCACATATATTTTCCCATTGATCTAATTTTCACGCAGGCAGCGGATGAAAGTAAGTGTTCGCCTGCTTTCCCTATGGATGTCTGCGGCTCTTCGCGATGGATTTTCTGGAATGTGCTATGCTGGAGCTGACTCATGCTAATAATAATTAGCGCGCTAAGTGGCTTTTGCCGGGAGACCCAAACAGGTTGACCATATTCAATTATGTCGATTCCCCCCGCAGGCCTGTCTGATCCCACATGCAGCAGATGTTCTTTCCATCGGGCAGACACGGATAAAGAGATTGCTGAAAAATATGGAGACTTGAAATGATTTTAGATCGCGGTCGACTAATTGTTGAAGCGATTTTCCTGTTTTCAAAAGTTTTAATTGATTGATGTTAAAATGCAAGATTCTGTATTGATTATACTCAGTCATAGAAAAATGCAACAGTGTGTAATGTAAATCAAAATACAATTTATTTTATCATATCAAATGCGGTGTTTGTTAAGCAAATCTATTTAAATCTATTGGACATTGAATTAAAAATAAATTAAAATTCTGATTGAAATATATTGTTTATTATTCATTGTCCCAATGTGTAAACAAAATGTTACTGTTTGTTTTTGTGAGATATTATATAGTATTTATAGAACGTGAATAAACACAATGTATTAAACATATTTCTGATATTACCAATTACCCTGTTCTCAATTATTCTCAATTATGCAATTATTGCACTATTATGGGACAGAAATCATTTAATCTCATAATTTAATCTAAATTAAATTATTCTATCCTATAAAACAACCTTTGGTGGAGAATTCACCTCACACCCAAGACCTAATATTCCAGAATTTACAACTAAGGTTAAGAAGGGTCTGTACACTAGATACTATACGTTGTACACACAGGAAAATATATTTGAGCTGTAGTTGAAATTGCAATAAATACCATCTTTTATACAGAAATTATTCTGTAGCCCAGTTATGGCTTGGAACTGGCCCATGCATTCTTGTTTGGACCGAAGAAACGAAAAAGAATAGCGATAGCGAAGCTTTCAACAAGTTGAACTTTAAGATAAATTGAGACTGGATTGTTTATTTTTTACAGTAAGTGTCACTACAGTATCTGATGGGATCTTCTATCTGTAGACTTTGTGTCACCTTGGCTCTGATTGTAAGAATCCAAGATGAGTTGAAATCCATAGATAACGGCAAAGTCTGGAGGCTATTTAAGGTAAATATGGCTGCCAAACAGTCGGAGCAGAAGAAGATAGAGTCAGCACCTGTGAGCTCCCTCTGCTGGTGTGGCGTTACAGAATCCTAGATAACGGATTTAAAATGCAAAGAACTTTATTGATCCAGGAGGGAAATTGCTTTTGATTACAGTTGAGTAAAAAGAAATGCACGAAGAAACTGATTATAAAAACTAGTGAAGCTGTGTAAAGCACAAAGACCACTCTGGGTCAGATTGTGTTTGCGTGGATTTCCTCTAGGTCTCCGGTTTCCTCTCCAAGTCCAAATATTTTTTGCTCTGTGATTGGTTGGCCTCCAATACAGGGTGTGTTCTACCTTCTCCTGTGACCCCAAAATGGAAAAGCAGCTCAGAAAACAGATTAATTGCAATCTTTAATTGCATTAATGATATAATGATATCAGCCTCCTAACCAGTGTGACTTCTCTAGGTGGTCAGGCAGAAGGAAGAGCGCTGCTGAATATGACGTCCTTGCCGATTAAGTGGTCACTTGTTCAACTTTCGTCATTAACCTGAGTGCACTGGGCAGTTTGCACTTCCCACTGGGCTGCATTGGCACATTTATCGTCTAGGGACAGACTAATGGATCCCAGTTAAGGTGTGTTAACAATTTTTCTATCGATTAATGAAGGGAAATCATAGCCAGACGAACTTAGCCCACAAGATTTAGTGGCTTTTAAGGTAGTAGGGACGAATATAATGCTTTAGAAAGAGCTACTGTACATTATATATAAGACACCTGCTACATTAAGTTACATTAAGGTTTAATACGTCTTCATTACTGGCAGTGCGCCCAACCCCTTCAAGGTTGAAATAGAGATCCACCTTTCATTATGCCACTTCTCATTGCTCTGCAGAGGGATATCAAATAATAATGGAACTATTGAGACAGTTCTGCTCGAGCTGTTAATGCTAATCGATGTATTAAATATTGAGCATTTCCATAACGGAACGTGGAACAGCCGCCACAGCGTTTCCCTCAGGATGATTCAGAACATTTCAACTTGAGGATTTGCTTTTCGCTTTTGCCTAATTAAACAAAGTCGACTGTGATAACGGCCCTAAGACCTGTGAACGTGATTTACCACGCTCTACTGGGGTCGGGACAACATGCTTTTATAATTGTACGTGGAATATGCATTTGTATATAACCAAGACAAACATGAAAGTGAGTGAGACAACTGAAATAATGTATCATTGTAACTACGTATGCAAATTGTTATAATAATAATAATAATAAGAATAATAATAATAATGATAATAATAAATATATATTTAATGATTATACATATAAATAAAATAAAAATTAAAGAAATAATGTAATGTTTTTACTAGGTGCAATTGTAACCATGTAACCAAAAATGTAACGTTTTATCAACAATGCGTATTGTGTATGATGACAAAACATTAACCGTATTAATTATTCGAACTATATGGTGCATCAGATTTTAAAACACATCTAGATTTTAAAGCATAGATTTTATGCATAATAGTATATCTGTTTTAAAACATTTTATACACATAAGCCACCCATTTTGTAGATTGTAAGGCTCGTTATAAATCAATTCTTCAACATTTCTACAAGTGCGCCTCGTACTCTAAGAAATACGGTACACAGATGTTTAATCGCGGTAAATACTACACAAGGGTCGATGAAACATCCCGTGTTTTTGTTTTCTCCCCATTAACTCCCATTTGTGTGAACTCCTCCGAACCCCCCACGTCCTCCATTTACATAAATGCACAAACACATGACAAACGTCAAACAAACACTCAGGAGACACGTTCCGAGAGCAAGAATCCCACGACGGAACTTAAACAGAACGAGCGCTAGCGAGGGTGGCCATGTTAGATTCCAGGATGCCGCACACGACGCAGCTCAAATAAACCCGAGGCAGTGAGGCCGGGGTCAGGTCGCCTCTGCTCGTGGACGCACTGCCGTGCCCGTTGTATAGAAAGAAAACAGGGCACACAGCAGGATTTCCCCCTGGTCAGATCTTCAAGCACGCTCCCTGTTTCTCTTTCCAGTGTCCAAAGAGAAGGGAGTAAATATGGCTCTGTCTCCAACGCTTTAATTCTATCAAAACAGCAGAAAAGTAGCTGAAAACCATACGAGTAAAAGCGCGGATGCCTCACTGTAAAACGACTCTATTACAAGTTACCTACAAGTCACCAATTCCAAGAAGACTTGAGTAAAAGTCGTAAAGTTTACCATTTTAAAAAGAACTTGAGTATTTTACTCATACAGAATTTAGGCTCAAATAAATGTGGAAAAACTAGAAACTCTTTATTTATGAGGTTTTGTTTCCTGATTTACAACTTAATGTTTCAAAATGGCAAAACAAAATCTATAAAAGAAGAAAAAGTATCGTTCAAACTCAAATGTGCAAAAAAGTGCAACCGCTAATTTACGTTCATGTGATTGTATAGCATCATAATCATAGCTCATAAATAGCGTCCAGTACCTTCAGCATCCTGCAGATGGCGATATCACCTCGTCTGCCCAAGAAATTAACCGCGGTAGAAAAAAGATGACAACTTGTCGCACACAATCCCAATTGAAGAAGTAACGGTATGTATTCATTCAAAGGTAGTAGAGTAAAAAGTACAGATACTCAGTCAAAAATGTAGTGAAGTAGAGAGTAAAAGTTGCTAACAAAGTAGCACAAAAACCTTAGGTAACCAAGTCCATTTACTCAATTCGTAATGCACTAATTGGTAAATAATGAATGATACATGGATTATAATTGGCAGTGAAAACTCTTGGGGGATGAAACTTCGATACAATATTTCTATGTTTTATGGAGCATTCCCAGTCTGTGCCATGTAAATTGTGTAATTTGGAAATGACACAAGTTTCCTGCATTGGGCAGATGGGCAAAGTGGAGCGATGGATCAGATGCCCTGTAAATATTTCCGTGCCATAAGAGATAAAGCTATCGCGCGTTTTATTACCCGGGAAACATGAGGTCATGCCCCAAACAATAGTTAAAGATGCCTTTGCAAATGTATTTGAGGTTCAACACAACAACAGAATTTAAATGTGTTGTGTCTGTTCATGTTCACACATAAAAGAAAACATAATCAAAGTGGATCCTTTAAACCGCCGATAGTTCCGCGCCATAACTCGTCTCTTAAACTTGGTCTTTCCCTGTATTTTTTCACGCGCACACTCTATCCAACTGCTTCGCCCGACACATTCTTTTCCCAGCAGCTATAAAGAGTATTTATTTATTTTAAGATGTGATGCTTATATTAGCTTCAGTTCAAGGTGAAAAGTGAATGTCATTTAAGCAGATAAATAATTGATTTAGAGACATGCGGTAAACGTGGTGACACTGATTTTAGGTGAACTAAAGCTAAATAAAAAAAAAATTCCCTATAATGAATTAATACATTTAGGATATATTATGTCTTGTTTTTGAACAGGAATGTATTTCATATTTTTTTAATTTAACCATTTAATTAAGCTAATTTATTTAAAATGTATAGAAAATGGCAGAATATGTACATGCCACCAATGCATTTTCCACCTTTTCTATTTCTGGGTGAGGTGGGAATTAAGGAAATTGTTTAGGACTGTGGTGTGGTGTTGTGTTTAGATTCAGTATCTCCTTCCAGCAGACCTGATGCTTAACCATGGCTTTATTCTGACCTCCTTCTCCACAATTGACTTGTCGTGTATTTTACAGCCAATTAGTTTTTTACAAATGGGGCTCATAGGGCCACTGATAAGAACCCTGCTAAATTGACCGTAAATGCAACCATTCAATTGAACACAATGGCCACCGCAACAAATAATCAGGATTAATTTTGGCTAGCTCAGACAAGCTTGACCGACAGCTTTCGTGACATGGACCGAAATCCAAAGTGTTTTACTTCATTTCAGAAAATCATGCTGTCTGAACACATTTTCACACATTTTTGAAGCATCACAACTCCTAACAAGTGGAATTCGAGCAGAGTATTGGGGTCTCGGTGAATGCCCCCAACTGTCTTTTCTCTTTAGTTCTGCTCTCACAATCTGCTTCGAGTACATAGGCAGCAAATTACTTCTGGCTTCAGTGTTTCTTTTTAAATAAATTGTAGATTAAGACCCTTGCATCCTGGAAATAAAAATAGAGCAAGCGGACAAGCTGGTGAAGATCTATTCCATCCTTTCCAGAGCTATCAGTGTTCTCGTCTCAGTAAGTTGTTGGGACTTTGGGCTGATGTTGATCTGGCAGCTCTGCTATCTTGGCTTTGCCATCTATTCGGGCTGATGGATTGAATTCCACGGTTATCGGGGTGGTTATTTGTTGCAATTAATTCCAATTACTGATGTTTTGGGTTTCATTTGTACAAGCTTCGTCCTAGCTTGAATTGCTTTTTATCCGATGAATGAGGAGCAAATCTGAAAGCACAGGGTATAGGGGGCTAAACAGGA
>MU204205.1:4999741-5025101 GCA_017309775.1 Paedocypris sp. Pulau Singkep
ACAGAAATGAAAAAATATTTCAAAATAAATTGAACATTGAATCTAAAAAAAAATCAAAACTGTTTTGTGGATTTTGTGAGATTATATTATATGTTTACACTATTAAATAATTATTTTAATTAATATGAAATATCAATGTACCAGGAAATTTGAAAAAATCGAAAAAGTCAGCAATTAAAAAAAATTTATATTTATAAGACAAAGAAGCTTATTTTAGAAGAACAATTATTGTTGGGAAAAAAGAGAAAAGTCAATTATTTAAAAACTAAATTAAATAAAAACAACCCTTAAATTAACAATTTCATCAAATGATCAAAATCATGCCAAGATCAAAAACATATTTTTAGATATATACACAACTTGCTCGTCTTATGGGATACACTTTTATCCCAAAGTTCTGCGACATCACAGACAGAAACAACTTCCTGTTTTGCCATGGAATCGATCTCACAAAGCTGTGTTGCAAACCCCAGCTCTTTTAATCGATCAATGATTAAAGCTTCAGCACAGTATACGCATTGCTGCAAAATAAATAAAAAAATAAATGATCCAATCTCATTTAATCCTAATCTATTTTTCTAACCATAAGGGATTAGCTACTGTCTTTGCTTTGTCTTCAAGTGTGAATGACAAATTAAGAGTCTTTTTTTTTTTCTCCCATGTTCTTTTTCTGTCAGCAGCTTCATCCTTCCTTCAGTGACAAGGAGTGGTGAAGGACACCTCAACTAGCTGACATTGCAGTTCCATCGGCCTCTCTGCTGCCCGCTGCCAAAAGAGCTCACACTGCCTCGCAGGCACTTGATGAAGAAAAGGAATCGATGGAGTGAAGAATGATGAAGAAATGAAAGTGGGAGACGGACAAGCTGCAAAAATGAGCGTGGCACTTTTGCCGGGAAGGAAACCACTAATTAGAAATGAAGGTTGTAACAGATTCTGACAAGAACTGGAAAATGATATAAGAGAAGGAACACAAAATGTAAAGAAAGAAAGCTAAAAATCTTTTTTTTTCCCTCTGTTCTTTTTGGAATCTCTTTATTTGAGAATCCCATTCACACAGGTGCATAGACTTATTCAAATACAGAAAACACATTATTAATATATAACCCAAATTATACACACAGAACACAAAAATCACACACACTTCTAAACATGCAGCTTTATTATATGCATATATTATAATATATATTATTATAACGACTAATGAATAAAAAGGATACGTAACTAATAGAACATATTTCAATTATTGTCTAGTCCAATAGTATAAAGAAATACTTGCTCAAATGTAACAAAGCATTATTACATTCACTTGATGGAGAATAACGCTCATATCAATCTCAAGTATGCCAGCAATTCGTGTCATTTTAATGTTCACTACATCAATTGAAGTTTGGATCACGTAAGTCCTGCGCCTATTTATTTTGCGCTGACCCTTTGATTTTGATGCATATGTCAAGAATTATTACCGTAATTATCCTGTGATGCAGCTTGAAAATGACTTGGAAGTGAACAGCTTTCGCAGGCTTTTACTGCGGCGCATTCGTCTTCAATTTGCGAGATTGTTTGGGTTTGTGTTCGGTCACCATTTGTACAGTACGACAGTTAATTGTCCCAACAAACCGTTTTTCCAAGCACAGATGGTACTGATATACACATTCGTCAAATAACTTGACAAACTCGCCTTTTTTATTTGAAAAATGTTAGAAACTCTACATACAATGGAGATGATGTCTAATCGCCTAGATCATTGATCACAGAGCAGGTTTATTTGAGTGAATAAAATGTATAGTATTTTATATCCCATATATCAGTCATCTTAGCTGAGACAGACATGGTTCAAAAGTATAAAGAACGTTAATGTCCCAACCAGTCTCACGTCCCATAAATGTCAGAAGGAACACTATCTGCATCAGATCTTTACCGTCTGCTGTAAAACGTCCATCCGCACCAATACACATGGTCCAAAGATGGGCCGAAACCAGGCGCGGCAGGGACTCGGCTATTTCCTTACGATTGATTTATTTCACATTATTAATGAACTTTGCCGCAGCTCCACTTGTCAGGGCCGCTGTGCCGGGGTCAATAACCAGAAGAAACTTGATGTTAGTAGATCCAGCTTAAGTGATTCTGTCGCACTAACGATTCAATATATCAGGACAAATGTCAGGCGCTTTTAATATGTTGATTCACCGCCTCTAATCTGCATGAGAGCACTTCTTGGAGAGATTCAGTGTGCGAGGGAGTTGATTTACAAAGCTTCAGCCAGAAATTTGCCCCGGTTTCGGTAAATATTTGAGGGAGAAGGAGTTTGCCCGAATGAATAGTTTTGTAGTCAATATATACGGTAGATATGTTCGTTGCATTTATTGCATCGGGCAGATCTATAAGACATGCTGTATAATGCATTCCAGTCATATTAAACCATTGACAGTTGTATTTCTAACTGTGTATCTGTTTTTTTAATTACCGTATACATTGTTTTATTTTCACTACTGCAATTACACTGTGGTATTTTATTCACAGTCGTGGCATTGAATTTTCCTAATCAGGATTTTTTAATCGTCACTTCTTTACAGAATTTCACTGTAAATGCACTGACAGAAAGTATCTTTATTATTTACAGTATTTCAACTTAAAAAATGATACATTTTACAGTGTGGTCTTGTAATCACAGTATCGTATTTTTTGGACTACAAGAAACACTTAAACTCCTAAAGTAATGTTTTAACGAATAAACAGTCTTATAATAAATAAAATGTGTGACCAATAATATGATGTGACTTATATTCCAAAAAATACAATAATATTATTTTGTTTTATACAATGCAGTTGCATACATAGATTTCTATCATCACAACAGTATTTCAAGTAAAATAAATACAAGGAAATGTTACAGTGTGGTCTTGTATTTACAGTAACACTTTGTTCATTGCATTGTGCTGCAGCGCTACATTACATTGAAATTTTATTAGTGAAGTAATGTAAAGTACAAAATATATATTTACTACTAATTTTCAACATCTGGGTCACGGAGAGCTGGAGCCAATCACAACTCCATAAAAATATTGTCAACTTTTTTTTTAACAGTTTTTAGCTGTTTAGACATTTTATTTACATTAACATTGTTCATCATTACTAGATCGTCAATACTACAAACATTTGGTACAGCAATATGTAAGTACAAGAATAGCTTCTGTGAAATAGTATAATAAAAAAAAATCTATCATAACACTAGGCAAACATCAAAATGAGATGTTTAAAAATGACATTTTTGTGAAATGTGCAGAAGGATCTGGCAACGTGCCGGTGAAGCAGCTATGTAGCACTAAAGGTGACTAAACCGCTGGCCGCAGTTTTCTGGTCGGTTGCAGAATTCAGTGCAATGGATTGACAGCCAAAGATTTAGTTGTGCGTGGCAGAGGTCAGTGTATTGTGTATTCTGGGCAGTCAATAATAAAGTAAGGACTTATGCCTGCTGAAACTTAATGAGCAATCACAAGGACCTTGGAAAGTCATTTGCATCCTTACATTGCAGGCTCACTTTGGCTCTGAAAGGGCCCATGGGAACCAGAGTCATCGAAATGCAACGGACGACAAGACGGACCTGAGGCAGCCGAGCTAGAGAAAGCAGGATGTTGTCGTCTAACTAAACATGCTTTTGTGTGTAGTGCAACATTTCAGGACCTTTTTAATAAAGTGGATTCTGTAAAACAACGTCTACAGAATGACTACTAAAGTTTTTTTTTTGGCAACTTTCTCACCCCGCCCCCTTTTCTCGCTCTACTTCTCTCCATCACTCCTCTATCTGCCATTCTCTCTCTAATTCATTTTCTCTTCTCTCATTCTCTCTTTAAACTTATACATTTCACATTGTTGGGACAAAAAGTGGTTTTCTTCTTCCTCCTCCTCTTCTTCTTCTTCTTCTTCTTCTTCTTCTTCTTCTTCTTCTTCTTCTTCCCTCATACTTTCACTGGCCTTCTCTCCTGCTCTCTCTCTCTCTCTCTCTCTCTCTCTCTCTCTCTCTCTCTCTCATTAATTATTTTCTCTCTACTGTAATTATCTATCTCGCTCCCTCTCTCTCTGCTGTTTTCTCTCTCTTTCTATTTCTTTTCTCTCTCTCTCTCTCTCTCTCTCTCTCTCTCACTATCTCTCGTTCTGTTTTCTTTTTTCTCTCTTCACTCTTTCTCTATCTCTAATTCTCTTTCTTCTATGTCGTTCTCTCTCCTTATTTCTCTCTAAAAGTCTTCTCTCTATCACTCTCCCTCTCCTATTCTCTCTCTTTCCCTTTTCTTCTTTCTCTCTTTACCTATCAAATTCAACATCATCTACCAGCACGTAGATGATATAAATGCATTCACTGATATTTTTTCATAAACTCTTATCTTCCAATACCAATATCTTCTCGTACTAAAGATGTTCCAATAGTCAGAGCACTCTTGAAAAATAGCATCTTCTCAAGTACCTGAACTCCAGGAGACTGTTGAATATGCAATAATTATTTTTGAATTTGTTTTGACGATTACCCTTTTACGCTTGTCGTTTAAGATCCTCGTCTCCACCAAACAAACAAATAGACTGCAAGGGTCACCATGTTGTTATTCTCACTCACAAGATGGTTTTCTCTACCACACAATCACAAAATACTTGAATTGTTTATGAACACAATCAGTCATGCAATAGGTGGGAATTTGAATTAACCAGCTTTCAGGTGCTTGAAAACACGTGGGGTCGCGTGGAACAATCGGTGGGGTTGGAGAAAGGTGGGCAGTCAATTGTAATATCCCACATGCCCTTGAAGTCAACAGCCATCAGTGTGGGAGCCTGAAGGATTTAGTTTATCAAAGGGTGGCACCCTGCCATACTGCGCTGGTCAAGTAATCAACCTTTACGCTGTCAAGTAAACAACGCCGATGAAAACCATCTTTTTTGTGTGTCTTGCTTGGCAGCCTGCAAATGAGCCTGTGTTTGGTCTGTTTGAGTTGTTCTGGACTAAGCAATAAAGCCAATCTGTACGTTGATAAGACTCAAATCTTAATTGGGGTTCAATTGTCTTTTGGGTTTTTTTTTTTTATTTGTCCATCTGGAATGTCACCATTTTTGCAAAATTGCATCTGCAATGTTTGCGATTCTTCCCTTTGAAGTTCTATTACACAAATCGCTGCTATTGAACTATTACTGTAGAATGAGAGATAACTTAATTGATCATGATTGAAAAGTACTTATTTGCGATTCTTTCATAAGCCTCTTAAAATGCACAAAAATAACTCCCAAATAAAAGCACATGCAAGTGTAGCTAAATTATGCATCTCAAGTTTAGATTTAAAAAGAAAGAATAGAAAGATAATGAATGTAAAAGAGGTTTTCAAGATGTCCATTAGGGACCGTATGGAAAAGTGCTCTGCATTTAAAAATCCAGGGAAGTTACAGACACGCAGAGAAGTGAACACACACAGGAGAATTTGGAGAATAGATAAATTCAAGTAATGCCAATTTGCACATTTCCCCCCTTTAGTTGAACGCCAATCTTTCTGCACCTTACAATTGTGCATTATGCTATTGTCACTAAATGAAACGGGGCAGTACAAAAGAGTTCATTTGTATCTCGACTCGCTCGGTGTCTAAAATGCAAAACCACGCGCGGAAAACGGACAACAAATCTCATTACACGGACCGGCTGATATTTTTTCTCAAAACAGTAATGGAACATCGCGACAAGAAACAGATTGTTTCCCAGCCCACATCCAACAAGCCTTATTCTAATGTGCCAAGGCCAAGCGACATCCAGCTTTGTTACAGTGAGGCGTGCGGCCCTCCTCCCCTCCTATTTTTAATATATCTGTATGGAGAGAGTAGATCTTACACGCTTCTGACAAGAGACAAATGTTTCATTCAAATGTGGCTTTCGCATATCGTGGAAGTAGTAATGAATTCCTGTGCTCCGCGGACCCAGTTCACCGTGTCAAGCCTGTGCAAGGTGGAACCCGGCTGCCACGGCAAAATTAAATTTAATGTTCCAGCCGCCACGGGAAAGGTGCATAAATCAAGGCTTTTGATTTGCATGGACTGTTGTGAGCAACCCTATTCCAGGCAAAAATAAACCAAGCCCCAAAAATGATGTCAGTGCAAGAACAAAGTAATCTGTGGATTCATAACCCAAGCCAGCCTGCAGAAAAAGAGCTTCGGATCTCGTCGAAAACATCGCTCGGGTGTCAAGTGGGCCGTTAAAAACAGCATTTAATCTTTTTTTATTGGGAAAATGAACCTGTCACGGACATGTTTCATTATAACAGAATCTGCAAAGTGCTTATTGTTGTTTCAGCGCTTCCAACCTGATTTAAGAAATATTAAAATACTTCCAATATCTAATATAAATTCCTAATAAAATGGGTTTGAAGAACGTTCTAAGGTTTCTTTCAGAACAAATTAATTCACTTTTATTTTCTGAACGTGGAAAGCCAATCCCAGCCACTCTGAGCCTGAAGGCGGGCCATATCCTGCATTGGAGGCCAACCAATCACAGAGCTCGACACACAGACACACATTCACGCTCTCACTCACACAGATGAGCAATTTTCCAGACTCCAACTCTGGTCTTTGGTCTGTGGGAGGAAATCGGACAAACATCTGACAAAAAACAAAGTGATGACTTTAAGCCGTTTCTTTATAACAACATATCCATGCCAGGCATAGGCATATGAAGAAGAGCAAATAGAGCTGCCCTCCCAAAGAATTATGGGATTAGCGTCCGCGCCATAGCATGATTGTGGCATCACTGGATAAAGCGGTTCAGGTGTAGCGACTCACCTCTACGGCTAAAGAGATTATCTACAATGAAAATAATCTTTAAAAAAAGTTATTCGGTGCTCCAGCCACACTGAAAAGTCGGGCTATTTTTTGAACAATTTCCCAGAAAAGGGCTTTTATTGTCTAAGTGGGCAGGAGCCAAACGTCCTGTTCGGGTGGCCATCCTCTTAGCCCCTGATCCCAGCCTGCGTCAATCCGATCTGCAAACTCAATAAAAACCATAGCAAGGATGATTGGCTTTTACATTAAAAGCCATATATTCTGATGAATTTGTCTTTTTCTTACAGTTGACATGCGCTTACCGAGACAGAATAACGGCTCCGAGTGCATATGAACATAAAAGAAGACGGAAGAGCGAAATCAGCGACGAGTTTTCGGAAAATGATGGTGTCAAGAATCTTGAAATGAATCGGTTTTAAAATTATTTCCTATAATACACAAATTCAACATGACAATTCCAAACCCACAGATTAACAGATGCTATTCAGAAGTTGTGATCTCAATAGCAGTGTGTCTTAATTCGCAATGTACAGCCATAAACAAAGAGATTTATAGCTGTCGTCTTTATTGTTCAACAGAGAACTGCAATTCAGAGCAGTTTTATGAAAAATGTCGCTCAAGATTAGCGGAACCGCAGGCCCATCTGCAAGCAAAACCCTAACTATTCATGGCCATATGTCCAAACTTTGACTGCCGTCTCAGAATGACAGAGCGCTTTAATGGCGTTGGTAAATGGCTCGCTGAAGTGAAGGCATTAAATGCTTTAAGCTTTAGATATCAAAAGTGTGATTCAGAATGACTCGATGCCAAATTTCGATAATTAAACACTTTTGTAGGACTTTTAGACGTTGCTGAGCAAGTTCTTCCCACTAATTAGGTAACGGCAGGCATATACGTAATCTCAGAAATAATCTTAATTCATAAACCTAATCCTAGTGTAAACCTAATTTTAAACCTAACTGGTTTTAATTTGCAATGTTTTAGTTAAAAGCTGATTGATGGCTGATATTTTCTAGTTTATATTCACATTACTGATAACACTTACCGTATTACGCAGACTATAAGGCGCAGCAGATTATTACACGCACTATTAATAAACATCTATTAACCAATCATTTTTTCACGAGCCACATTTTTAATGTAAGACTCCCAATCAATTATTAAAACATTTCAAGGATTCACGCCTAAAAACACCAGTAAATGCCGGCAAATTGGCATGTCTTTTGTTCTTTATACTTGATCTTTTCGCCTTTATTTGAACTTCATGCTTTATCATCCCAAAATGAACAAAGAGCAGATTGTAACCATAATAAAACATCTTCAAACAATTTCTCCTTTTTGTGCCTGGGTAAAACCGAGAAAAAGCTTTACGGCTACTGTGGGAAAAACACACAAACGTTTTCCTGCCACGACTCAATTCAATCCATGCAAAGTCAGAGCTGCTACACGTTCTTGTTTCAATGAGGCTGTGCAGACGAGAAGTACAATGAGGGGGGATAAAAATACAAGGTGGGCAGAAGAAAAGGCAGAGAAAACAACTACTTTGGATTTTCAGCTTGCAAATAAAAAGGAAAAGTAATCAATCATGTTTGAGGCGTTTAATTCACGAGTTGCTGTTCTGGGCAGAGGAAGAATGAAAGAGGACAAGACTAGAATATGCAAAGTTGGGCTCCTTTAGACGAGTTGCTGGGAGGAGAAAACAACACGGGGACAAATCGGCATTCCCAAAGAAAACATAAAGGCATGTTAAACTTGGCTGTCACACACACTAATTAATCACCGTGCCATATACTAGTAATCAAGTAGTAATGACATATAAGTGATCTACAATCACTAGTGAACTGAACTCTTTCCTGTTCATTTTACGTCATGCACAACTCATGTACAAATGATCTAACATTAATACAAATAACTTTTTTATTCAACTAAATGTGTATATGTACAGATTTTTATTAGTGTATTGAATTTAATAGAACAGAATAGAATGCCTTTATTTGTCACTGTGTGTAGATTATACTCATGTACTCAATTAAGAACTTCTATACTGTGCTACACGCAAGAAAGATTTACAGTACAAAAATTGACATTATAAATTAATAAATGTACACATTTGGAATCATATACATTAGAGTGCTATATACATGTACATAATGGTATAAAGTGTGTGTATATATTGAATATAAGTTGTATATGTGTCATGTATGGTGTAAAACTATTAGTATGTATAAGTAAACTGCCAAAATTATGATAAAGGTAAATTAGAAAAAAGGGGGATTTTTTGCACATTTATTTAATAGAAAACTGGGTTACATGTGCATATAATGTGTATATGTGTATTGTATGGAGTAAAAAGTAAAGGGTACTATTGCCCACACACACACCAAACTCACTCACACACACACACACACACACACACACACACACACACACACACAAACATCCCAACGGACATGTTAAATACAAAATAATATTACCAACAAAAAAATCTATTAAGCCGTGCGTTTAAATCAAAACTATCACTTCAGAGCTGCTGAAACATTCAGACGGTCAGTTTCCCGAGAGCTGATGTCCTGCTGCTTTGGCCGGTTTCACCCAAATGAAAGGCCATCTGTCAACTGTCAGGACCTTTACAATGTAAAGAGGCATCCCATAATGCATCACTCTCCTCCACATTTCTTGATTTCATTGAGATTCATTCATCACGGGCCTCAGCGGGTCCAGAACACTGCGAGCTGTCGGTCTCTGACAAATTTTAAGATAATATATTTAGGAACACGCTATGAAGAACAAGCAAACATCAAACAGCCCGTGTCGCGAATTAAGTTTGATCTTTCCCTAAAAGCTCAACAACCCGACATCTGCTGAGGCCATATCAGGGACCACCGAAGCACCTGACCTGCGTATCAGCGCTGGAAATGTTTATCACACTTTGGGCATTTATAAACTGAGGGAGTGCATTAAACGGAGGAGGCTGTCACTGCATGCTGATGGAAAGAGCTGCTTTGCTTTCTAAGCCGTATGCAGATCAGTGGCGGGGTCAGCCAGCCTATACACTTCTCTTCTACCCACGCTCCATACTAATACAGGGCACGGCCTGAAATACTCCACTCAAGGCCCGAATAAAACATGCCGGGCACATTTTCACCGCCGTTTTAAATCGCTATGTCACTCTTTGCCAAGTTGGGATGAAATGTAAGCATTTGGTTGGCTAAAAATGATTCTTCATTCTCTGATTGGTTGCTTATTCTGCTACACAAAATTTTTTCTGTAAATAATGTCAACATTTTTCAATGACTTTTCGATATTGTACAGTATTTGTCACATCTCCTGTTCCCAGATAAAATGGTGATTTTATTGAGGTCAGGTGATGTGTTCAGTTATACGTAATGTATATGAATTTGTTAGTCTCTTTTCAAATTCAAATGTTCTTTGTTGCCAGTGGTGGTACAGTACATACTTGAGCATTTGAACTTTTGTTACTTGAGTATTTTGGCTACTTTGTGCTTGTGTCAAAAACACAGTACAGGAAAGAAACATTTACTCTCTACTTGACTACATGTTACATTGTGACTGTGCGCAACAAGTCGGCATCTTTTTCTACTGCGGTTATTTTTTTTTGGCGGACGAGGTGAAATATACGATACGATGTCATCTGCAGGATGCTGAAGGTACTGGATGCTATTAATGAGCTAAATCACGTGAACAAAGAAAGAGTTTCTTTTTTTCACATTTCTTGATGCATTTTCTTAATAAAATAATCAATTATCTTTTTTTTTTTATATATAAAAAACGCTCTTTTAAAATTGGATATATTACAACTTTAATTGTCTTGTTGTAATAGGTGAATTATAACTTGTAATGGAGTATTTTTACAGTAAGGTATCTGTACTCAAATATGGTGTTCAGGTACTCTTTACACCTGTTTGTCACACACACTTGACACAAAAATAAATGTTTTGCAAAACAGATCTACAGTTTATTGGACCAGTTCACAAGCCAAAGATGGCATATTTGGCCCAGACTTCTGACCCAAACTTGGCTCTGTGGTGTCAGATATCTGTTTTGCTATAAACCAATCACAAGACACCTCAAATAATCTGAACTCAATCTGAACCAAGTGAAAAACATGACCGCTGAATCAAAGAATGTCTTTAAATTAGGCGCCATTCGATTCGTTTCATTCAAAGTTCAAGTTCATGTGTTATTTTTAAAATCAAAAAAAGGTTTCCACACAGAACCTTTCAACTTGAAAATAAACAAAACGAATATTAATACCTATTTTGAAAAGACAAATACACGTATTTCCAAATTACCGTTCAAATATGGCTGGGGTCATGCTCGCGCTCTAAATTAATCAGTGAATGATGTGCATCATTTGCAGGAAACGGCCAGACGGAATTGTTTTTGCAATAAGTTTTCCGCCCGGCTTTGTAGGAGATATTTTTAAACCCGTCTGTATTTTTTCAGAACCCTTTAAAGTTTATTGTTGCGTTTGTATTTTGCAGCCATTACTCAGACGCTGAAAAAACACTGGAGGCGAATACGAGTTCCTCCCGAGAGCTGCGTTTATTGCAGTCCATAATTCCATAATTGTGCTGCACAAAGAGTTAATATACACAGTGATGCTAATGAAGTGAAACCCATCGGCCCCTTGGCAGAGCCGTCCTGCTGTTTAATTACCTTTTAAAAAGTCGTTTGATGCCTGAACACGGGGAACGGCTTTTTCAAAGGAACAATGACGAGCCTGTTGAGAGCAAGGGTTTGTCTTTCAAATCAAACTCCATTCCATGTCTTCTGGGATGAGGGAAAACACGTGTAAAGACTTTTGGAGCAGCGGGAGTCCAACTGGCCGTGACCTTTCCTTGTTCTCCGTCTCCAAGTCGCCGTAACAGGTCACGTCTAATGCCTCCCGTTAGATGGATCATCTCTAGGCTGGAATTAAATCGGAATCATGGAATGATAGTAATGAAGCACTTAGTGGGCTATCGGCATAATCAGGCGACAACCACATCCAGATTGAATCCACGACCTCCAGACACGGACGAATCTTCAAATGAAGATGCACACGTCACATAACACATGATACTAAATTTACTCTCTAACAGTGCTTGAGTAAATGGACTTTGTTACTTAAGTTATTTTGGCTACTTTGTGCTACTGGAGGCTATTCATGAGCTAAATCACGTGAATCAG
The DNA here is from genome assembly GCA_017309775.1 of Paedocypris sp. Pulau Singkep. Lineage (NCBI taxonomy): Eukaryota > Metazoa > Chordata > Actinopteri > Cypriniformes > Paedocypris > Paedocypris sp. Pulau Singkep. The sequence continues at coordinate 5,011,736 of MU204205.1, forward strand.
CGGTTGCACTTTTTTGCACATTTTTGCACACATTTTGACTGCAAACTGACTTCTTTTTTTTATCAATTATTTTGAAACACAGAGATGTTCAATTTCTTTTCTATCTTGAGAAATAAGGCCACCTCAATAAAGAGTTTCTTGTTTTTCACATTATGGTGTTTTCGAGTCTACATTCAATACAAATTAAACATTTGAGATTTTCTTCAAAATGGATACTTTACGACATAATCGTCTTCTTGGAATTGGCCTCTTGTAATGGAGTAATTTTTACAGTGAGGTATCCGTATTTTTACTCAAGTATGTTTTTCAGGTACTCTACCTGTGATGGAAGGACGTGGATTGCAGCTTTACGGACAGAACTCTCGTCCTCCCCAGCATTACCATGGCCAAGCCCGAGGACACTGACAGAGATATATCTTCCTCATATGCCCCCTGGGGGTCTCTGATGGCTTAAAAGCAAGGTACGAGCACAAGAACCCCATCGACCTCTGGACAAGAGATGGGAACACATGTGATAGGAGTGAGGAGCTGACCTTGCCATGCTGACAGCTGCAACCTCTGTGCTCCTTTTCACAAGACTCTTGCTTTAATTAGGGCTGGTACGGCAGAGTTGTAAAGAGTACCAGACAACCATACTTGAGTAAAAGTACGGAAGCGTGCTGTAAAAGTTACTCCAATACAAGTAAAAAGTCACCACTATAAAAAAAAGACTTGAGTCAAAGTGGCCCCAAAGTATCACATTTTAAAACAACTTTAGTTTTACTCATACTGAATTTAGGCTAAAACAAAAAAAAAGTGAAAAAAAAAACAACTCTATTCATGAGGTTTTATTTTCTAATGCAGAAATGATTTTTAACATTTCCATGTTTCAAAAATGGTAAAACAAAATAGATAAAGAACAAAAATAACAATAAAAATAAATACATTCCGGGCTGACTTTGATGCGATTCTACTGAAGTCATTTGCCTACAAAAGACTTTACGTTTATTCAAGTTCAAGTTCTAAGCCAAGCCATGTCACAGTGGTTTTTGCCATGTTAGGCTTAGTAACATTACAATACCATTGTAAAGTCAGGGAATATCTGTAGAGTTAAACTTAACATTAAATTCACGTTCGTGTGGTTTCTAATTCACAATTAGCTTCCAGTATCTTCAGTAGACTATAGGTTGCAAAAACGCCTCGTTCGGCCAAGAAATTAACCGCGGTCCGTAAAAATGGATTATGGTTTGTCGCGCACAATCAAGATGTAACGAGTAACGGTAAGTGTCAATTCAAATGTAGTGGAGTGAAAAGTATAGTTACTCCATCAGAAATGCAGTGGAGTAGAGTAACTTTTTTTTTACTTAAGTAAAGTAACTAAGTACATTTACTCAATTACCTTACACCTCTGCGGTACGGAGATGCTAAGCTCAACTTTGGGGATGTTGTAAGCAACGGCGCTGCTCACTTGTCCACTATTGCAAGCGTTTGTGTATGTAGCCTAGTTAGCTTTAGCGCTAGCTCCCTTGCTGCGGAGGAATGACTTGGCCGGTGCAAACGTCGAAAGAAGCTTGTAGCTGTGTGGTTATGTCAACGTTAATGTTATGATTACTTGGGCCGGGGGCCTTTGATGACACGGTTAATGAGAAGTCGTGGGGTCCGACCCAGCGGGGTGAAGTTAAGACCTCCCACATCAAACAGTCAAACGGCTGGCCAGTCATCCACCCACATCTTCCATCTCAGTGGACTGTTCTGGAAAAATCACAGTTCTCTGGAGAAGTTCCCTCCTTCCTAAAACCATTTATTCCTCCTTAGTGAGGCTCGTGGCTGAATCTCGGGCTTTAGCGGTTAGCTAGAGAAACAGCAGATCAGTTGCGTTATTAATATTTAAATGACATCGGAAAATGCACAAATATTTCACTTTATGTTGATTTGTCGATATATGTTTGTGTTTATCTGAAGACAGAATGACAGATTGGGTTCAGTCTCCTTCTCAAAGCCGCATTCGTAGTCTGGGATTCGAACATGCAACCTTATGGTTACAAATCAAATACTTTACAACAACTGCCACATTTCACACAAATATTTCACTGCGAAAGAAAAGGCTTGGCACTGAACAGAGAGTTTATTAATATGACATTTTTATGTCAGATTAATAAATGTCAGAGACACATGACGTGTTGTGTCCCAAGGTGAATTTGTTCGATAAAGTATTCTGTGTCATTTCATGAATCGTTTTTGGTGAAGTACTGATAATCTAAACAAAGACTAGCGCTAATGCAGGTAAATTAATCCAAATTATGATGCGATTAAAACAAAAAACATAAAACAGAGTTATTATTCAAGTAATACTTATAAATAAAATAGTAGTAATTTAATAGAAAATACTTTATTTTTATTATTATTTTTAAAATACTTTAATTAAATGAACACTTGACCTAGAGGGTGAACCTGCATTCACATACAGTTATAATTAATTAATTAACACTGCAAAAAACAGATCATTCAAATTTGTATGTTTTTGTTAACAATAGTTACAAAAATCACTAATCACCTGACAGCAATTAGCGGATGTTGACAAAAATCCACAAATATACGCATTCCAATAAAACATAAATTTCATAAAGTCAATAAATATACATACATATTTTCCAGTTATTTTAGCCAGTTATTATTATTAATTATGAATGAATTAGCCACCGTTGAAATCTTGCAAAATCATGTTGCTTCCGCCTTTACACTGACATGTCAGATTCATCAAATACGACTCACATTAGCTCCATTCCGAAAGCATTCCTGACATTCCAAGGTGCACCGTGATGTAATAATCACGCTGCTAATTGCATCCGTAATTGCAGTTAACCTGCGGGCGTCTCTGATGAAGAGCTCGGCTAGAGAGAAGAGGAAGAGTGTGCACGGCCTGTCAGTCTGATCCGAGTCTCACGTGTCCTCTCCTGGAGCAGTTCACCTCCTGGGATGTGCTAAGCCCCACATAGGGATTCATCCCACCAAAGGCTAGAAAGTCAAGGAGCGCAAATAATGAGAAAGGACGTGGGAGGAGGATGAGGTGGCAGCAGAACAAATGCCTGGGCCTAACCGTGATCTAAGCCCCGGGATGAGCCTCTACAGATAAGCAATGCCATGTCGTGCCGCAGAACAGTCACGGGGGTCTTGTCCGCAGCTCCCACTCTCTCAAAGACACACACCGATATACATTCGCACACACTCAAACCGTGCCCTTTTGTTATGGCTTTTTTTTTTTCCATCCAACTCCTCTACGAAAAGTTTACTCAGCTTTGGAATCACATCTAGCAGATGGCCGCTCCAAGCAGGAAAGAACCGTCATCACGCCGAGAAAATATTATTGCAGGCCTGACCTCTGTTTGAAAGCGTTCCCATTGAGTGTTTTTATGATTCCTGGAGAAATACACCCCCCCTGAGAAAACCATCGTCCTCATCAAAGTGCACGATCTTCAATGGTTACGCAAAGCAAACAATCGGGGATGCTCGACGCACGTCTGCGATAATCAACACGTCACTTTTTTTTTTTTTTTTGGCCCACTACTTGGATTGGTCAAACGCACTCGCAGCGAAACGTCGCTTGGGTGTCGTGATCCAAAGGGTGGCGGACCCTGGAGGACACGTCCGCAGATGACTTATTTACACGTGCTTTTCGAATATTTTCAATTCATTTCCGTCCAGTGTCTCGGGATTCGAAATGACCTGCTTTTGACATTTGCTGATAAATTAACTGCCACGTCTGAAGACATAAAAGGCTCGGCGTTGTTTGCTTAAAGAGGAAAAGGTCTTCTCTTGTTTGCTTTAGGTTATGCACAAGTGATGAACATCCGTCCACACGTTTTCAAATGAAGGTGCCCGTGTGTGGGGGATTTCTAATATGACATGTTCATCTTTTTATAAATCTAGCCCTACAGCAGTGGTGTAAAGTACTTGAGTACTAGCGGTGGCACTTTTCGCACATTTGAGTTTGACTGATACTGACTTTCTGGACTATTTTGTTCTATCATTTTGAAACATTAAGGTGTTAAATTTCATTCCTATATTAGGAGACAAAACCTCATGAACAAAGAGTTTCTTGATATGTTCACATTTCCTAGTATTTTTTTTATCCCAAATTCAGTACATGTAAAAAAACTTAAGTTCTTTTAAAATTGGATATTTTACAACATTTAGAATTGGCTACTAAGTCTTTCGTACCGTTTACCCAAGTATGGTATTCCTGTACTCTTTACACCTCTGCCATACAGGAGGATTCTGTCACCTGAAGTCATTCTTACTTTTTATTATCCAGTTATCACTATATAATATTTATTTCATCTCCAAGTTGTGTTCTTGTTAGTTTACACACTTCTTGTATTCCACTTCTTGTTTCATTGATTAAAGTTTGTTTGTTTTCTTAGCTTTACCTGGTCATTACCTGTAGCTTGGAGCAAAACAAAAAACGGATTTGTTGCTAGAAAATAAACTCTTGCCCAGATGTGGCCATAACTGAGCCATATTTGCCCCAGATCTTGATCCAAACTGGCCCAGATGTGTCTGTAATCAGCTGGCTTTGCGAAAGTAATGTTAGCAGAGATCAGTGGAAAATGTTAGTTTATTTTTTCAAACGCGTATCTACACAATTGTTAATATCTGAGAATATGTAACTCAATTGATCCATTTTCCAAACCACTCTGATTCCGGGTCACAGGGAATGCACTGGACACGCCCTGGATCACAGAGCAGGACTCACACAATCACACTCTCACTCACACCTATGAGCAACCAAATCTCTGGCATGTTTTTGTAATGTGGGATACTGGAGACCTGGAGGAAACCAAGGCAGGTGGAGAACTGGAGTCTCGAATCAGGGTCAATATTTTTGCCGTTTTTTAACCTTTAAATATCTTTACAGAATATTAACATGCATTGTGCACATGTGATTGTCTTGATCGATTCTCCGTGCATTTGAGGGAACTGAACCCATGACACTGTTGTTGCAAGCGACCAAAATGAGTCATTTCTGAACATCAGCTAATCACTAAATCATTTTGTAATGCCTCAACATATCCAACGGCACATTCATCTCTCCTTAACCACCGACGTCCCACAACCTTGACAACAATTCCACAACATGGAAGTGTCATGAAACGGTCAATATGTTAATTCCTTGAGTGACTCGTTTTTCCAGTCTGAACTGCTCTAAAAGAAATGCACTTTCAAAGACAACACTGGCTAATCGCCTGACCTGCCCTCGCCGGCTCAATTGATTTCCATGGATCAAACCTTAAATCATGCAATTTAGTCTGCTGTCACATGGCATAAACTTATGACATTTTGAATGAAAAGCACACAACTCAGGAGGATCAAAGACATTTGATCTGTCATACACAGATTAAATACTCAAGACTAAATCGGGAACTTTTTTAGATAATCAGAGATTAAATGACCGTTTCTGGAATAAGGGATTGTGGCACCGAAATGTACCACCATCAGATTAGATTAAAGTTATTCTTAAAGTGCATATTATAAAATAATAAATCCTTGAGATATTTGCACAAATCAGTAAAAACATATTTTTGCATTAAATTCAATGGCAACTTTGATTAGTGAAAAAAATGATAGTGAAAAAAAACAATCTATATTTTTCAGTTTGATGTTTTGACAGAAGTTTCTAGAAAATGGTTTGACATTACAGTATAAAGTGAAGATATAAACGGAAATTCCATTCCAACCTATTCACAATCAAAACAATATAAAAAAGGCAAAGGGTGCAATTCCGTCTTTAGGCCATAGATGGCAGTGTAGTGAATTAAAAGCGTTCTTCAGACTTGTGTGCCACACACTGCCATTTGGCCCAATGGCAAAACAATTAGATTAAACACAATAAAAAAAAGTCTCTGTTTTTTATTATGTATTCTTTGGAATAGTATTCCAGTATTATAAAACCATTGTTATTCATTCCACATAAACATTTACGTCTTATTTTGGTTTAATTGGATTCATCAGTCCAGTGAAAACAAATTAATGTGTTCAACCTAAAAATGCATTAAATCCAATATAAATAAATCAAGATAGAATAAATTAAAATCAGATAAACAATTTTCTTAAAAAAAAATGCTTATAACTAATCCATTAAATCTTTTACACTATTTATTACAAATAAATTAGAAATCAATTTCAGATTTTTTTTATTGAAATTCTGCTTCACCGTTGGCCTTGTTTATATTTTCACAAGTATCTTACGTTTAATTTACCACTGTAATTGACAAAAATCATCAATATTCCAACAGATTGCTATTTTCTTTTACCAGGTTTACTAACAGATCATTAGATTTTAAAAACTGGCAAAAAAAAAAAAAAAAACATATCCAGTAATATTCTATTTTAATAAATAAACTATATATGCACTTTTATATATAATTTAAATTATTATATTATCTATTCATTATATATTAATTAGTTTTTCTTTTGTTTTAGAGTTTCTTGATAAAGTAACTAAATTTAGTTAAACACATCATTTGCTTTACTCACACTTACATTCGTTATAACAAAAAAAAAAGAAGTCTGATGGAGACTTAAACAAGCTGCCGTCGGCGACATGTGCTGCACACAAATTTTGTTGGGGCCTATTAACCTCCATTTATATTCTTTTTACCCTCCCTTTTGGCCGCAATTGATTTAACTCCCATGCATGCAGTGTGTGTCCCACCCAGTTAAATAAATGGCAAACAATTTAAATCTTAATTGATTTTACTCCTCCGCCTCGCACTCATCAGCAGCCTGGCACTGTATGGAAATCCTGTTTGGGGGAAATGTAATAAATTAATTAAAGTGCAAGGTGACTTATAAGGCTTTAAGAGTCTCAGGAAAATGAGGCTTGGTATAATTAGTTGAAGGTTTAAGCTAATGATATAAGGAACAATCCATAAGAGGGAGGGGCTAGGTGAATGGGCAAGACGGAGATATGTACGGGGAGGGTGAGCAGCTGCCATGCCATGGGTTGACTTAACCTCTGTCACTCTGATGGCCTTTGTGCTCACTGCCACGCCAAAGGAAGAGCAGATGTCCCCGAGCCCCCTCCGCAGCCCACCGCCTGCGAAACGCCCACTTAAACATATACACGCGGGGCATTGCTCTTTGCTTTAATGATCAAATCACAGCCAAAACAACAGACACGGCCTAAATAGCTGCGGATGCACAACTTAGTGTATACGTTCTATGGGTTTATCAATACAGTCTTTTAAACAAAGTCCAGTTGTCCGGTGCTCGCAGACGTAGTGGGTGTTTTTTTTTTTTCTTTTTTTTTTCTCTGGGGCTGAATTAAGACAGTGTAATGAATGGGACACATTAAAGCGCTCCTTCTCGACTCCGCCCCTTTGCCCTCCCCTTCACCCGTCGATGAAAAAGAAATTCAGGGGTAATGAATGTTAACCAGTCATGAAATTGTAGTGTCCACACAGTGAATTTAAGAGACGCCCGGCCCGGATCATGTGGAGATCAACATGTGTAATAAAAACATGCGACTGGTCAGACAGGAAACACACACACAAACACACACTGGCCTTTGGGTATCTGCTGACAAAAAAAACACAACAAAATTATTGTTCGCTTTTTGTCCTTATTGTGTACTTGCCCTATCTATCTATCTATCTATCTATCTATCTATCTATCTATCTATCTATCTATCTATCTATCTATCTATCTATCTATCTATCTATCTATCTATCTATCTATCTATCTATCTATCTATCTATCTATAGATCGGTATGTCTGTTCTATCTATCTATCTATCTATCCATCCATCCATCCATCCATCCATCCATCCATCCATCCATCCATCCATCCATCCATCTATCAATATGTCTATATGTCACTTGCCACCTTCCTCCTCAGTATCATCTGCGTCCCGTTCCATTCTAAATGCCGTTTCAAAAACTCAACGCTGTGGCTTTTATCCACAAGTCGGGTCCAAATAAAACACCTATCACCAAACTCTGGCCGAGGTTCAAAAGTCACTTTTTCTTCCGCCGGAGGAGGTATGAGCTGCCTTAATGGAATATGTTAATACTCCAGATAGTGGGTCACAAGTGCTCCTCTTATTATTCTAAGCTAGACAACAATGATAGTCCTAAAGTTCAGTCAAGCAGCTCCTAGATACTGTGAACTTCTGAACCCCGGACAAAGCCACTGTACCTGCCTCTCAGAGCATCCTGGGTGGTCCGCAAACAAATGAGGACAAATGAGGCGGAGTCTCTGGGAGAAAAGCATTCATTCAGTGAATTAGCCTTACAGTGACGGCGTCAGAAGAGTCGCACTGTCTTTCTCTCACAGCCACACACATTCTCGCTCTCACTTGATGAGGACAAATTGCTGCGCTTTCTTTACAGTCGTATAGTTTCCTGTAAGTCTTTCTATTCAAAGACCCAGGGCTCGCTCGCACGCCCTCTCTCTCTCTATCTCTCTCTCCCTCTCTCGTCTCTAGCTGTCTGTCTGTCTATCTCTGTCTGTAACTCTTCTTCACTCCAAATCTCTCTCTCACTCTCTTCCTCTTTTACTACCACTTTCTATCTCCATCTCTCACTCTTTTTATTTCTTTCTACCTCTCTGTAACTCCTCCTCTCTCTCTCTCTCTCTCTCTCTCTCTTTCCATCTATCGTTCATCTCTACCCCTCTCTCAATTTCTCTCTCTATCTGTCAGATCTTTTTGTATCTGTCAAAGTATCTTTTTGTATCTGTCTTCTCACTTCATTTTATTTTCTCTCTCATTTCTTTTTACTACCACTTTCTCTATCTCTCGCTATTTTTCTTTCTACCTCTCTCTAACCCACCCTGTTTGTTTCTATCTGTCTGTCTCACTTTTCCTCCACTTATCTCTCTATTTCTCTTATTCTCTCTACCTCTCATTCCTACCTCTCTCTCTCTCTCTCTCTCTCTCCATCTTCCACTCAATTTATCTACTCTTTACCACTCTCTCACTCTCTCCATCCTTCTCTTTCCCTCTCTCTTTCTGTGTCTCTCTCACACTCTCCACCCCCTCCCTGTCCTCTGTATCTCTCTCTCTCCCTCCCTCCCTCACTCACTCTTTCTATTCTTTCCGGTGACATCTCTAAGCGTCCGCAGTTAGGAATGCAGTGCACTGGACTGGTTGGAGTGCCCTGCTCCTCTATTGGCTTGTAAATGATGTCAGCTGAAAAGAGAAAGAGCGAATCATAATTTGTAGCTGTGAGTGCTGTAATAGATCCAACTGTGTTGAAATAAGATGCGATCGCCTTGACGGAGCCGGCTAATCGCACTATTCAGAGCACAATCCGCCAGCCAGAACACCGCAGTCCAACTGGAAAAGTCACATTTGATTGCTGGTGGAAATTAAAGCGTTGCTTGGCCTTAAAAGATTAATAGCTCACAATGGCCTCGATGTTAATGGGAACAAAAGTGTGGCTGATTGCATTATTACAGGCCAACATAATTCACTGGTCACAGAACATTAGTTGAGCACAATTATATAGAAAAGCCTCAAGTTTAAACCACATATCGTGATGAATTTTAAATGAACACTAGACATTGAACAAAATAAGCAGCACAAAACATTTCAAAACACTCGTCGTTTGCCTCGTCAAAAGCCACGTTAAACGATAAAAAAAAGCCTAGTTATCATCTGATTTAAATGTTTAGCAGCAAGTGCTATATATTCTCATAGGAAACCCATCTAAATTAAAATCAATTCTTGTCCTGGCCAAAGAGAGCTCCATAAATGCCCACCGAGCGATATACATGATCCATAGAGTTTAACGAGAGTTGTGTCACCGCGTACCTCCAACATGAGTCTCTGTCAGTCGTCGTTTTATTGACAACCCCCCGCCCCTCGTGAAAAGCTAAAGTAAATGACAGCATTTTAAATAATCTGTGAAATTGCTGCATTAAGATAATTAAAGCCTTTTGAGGAGTTTATCCAGCTTTAAACGGCTTGTGAGGGCTTCGCTGTTTGCCGAGGAAGTTGCCAGGGTATTTTGCTAAAGTGGCTCTATAAAAATTACCATGTAAAAAGAACCAATTGGAATCCTTCAATAAAGGGGGAAATGTATCCAATTCCAAGTAGGAAAGTTAAGTTTTTTCTCTAAGTATGTCTATACATACATTTTAAATATGATATTTTAATAGAACACTATTCATGCATTTTACATTAAATGGACGTAGATGTAAGATGCAAGTTGGTTTCAATACTAATAATGCTCATATTGATAATGTTAATAATGTAACAATGGTCAATAACACAAATTAATAACTAATCACACAAAGGGCACATTTTTGTACATTAATCTAGATTAAATGAAAAAGTTTTAAATGAGCATAAAAATTGAATTATTTTCCACTGAAAAAATATGTAGGAAATGTATGTATTTTTAAATTATTATTATTATTATTATTATTATTATTATTATTATTATTATTATATTTATTCAAAACAAAAACTGAATCAAAATTGAAAAAAAAATAAACAGAAATCCTACTTCTAAAACAAAAGTCATAGTTGTATGTGTGTGTTAAAAAAACATACATATAAATATAATATATAAATGTAATATAATATATAAATATATATTTCAATATTTACGTACACTGTGTATATACAGATAGATATATACAGTATATTTATAAACGATAATATATCATATATACTACACATGTATGCAATATATACAGTGTTTATATACACACACGAGTATTATACATACCTATATTTTTATTTAGAGTTTTATTTATTTATCTGCTCTTCATAGTCATTTTTTTTTCATTTCATATGTATCCTTGACTTGAATATAATTTATTTGTACTATTATTACGATTAATTATTGCACACCACGTGTTCTATCAGGATTTACAATACCATTTCCTATTCATTTGAAATATGATGAACAAATATCACTTTGATATCATTTGCAAAAGACAGTGCTAGAGGGAATGAGTGGATTTGGTTACAATATACAGATTTCAGCAGCGGGGGAATTAATTGCCTAAGTGTTCATTAGGCTTTCAGTTAAGGCAATTAGATTCCTTTTAGTCTGACAGAATAAATGACTTTCCAGTAATTGGACTTGCAGACAGTTAGCACCTGAAATGAACTGTATTGCAAAGTCTCATTAAAATAAATACGTCAAATGAAAATTAAATGGGAATGAATGAGCTGGAAGTGTTCGACTGCTACTCAACAGGATTTTTCTTTCTTTGTCTTTCACCGTGTCGTTAAAATCTTGGGCGAATTCCAAAAATGCCAGACATTTCTGTTTACAATAATCAATAAGTATCTTTCTTGCCTAAATTAAATAGGTTTGTGTGTCTATTAAGGTTCAAAATGGCGTAGTGTGGAGTGCTTCGTAGAGAAAGAAGACTCCATTGGAAAATTTCCTGTAAGTGAGTGAGATTGTGAATGTGTGTGTCTCTGTGATTGGTTAGTCAAAAATCCAGGTTGTGTCCCACTTGAAAGTCAGAGTCCTTGTGATTAGTTTCATTTCCTTGTGACCCAGAATTGAAAAAGCAGTTCAGAAAACTGATGGATGGCGTACGTTTCAAAAATGTACAAATACAGGAACGTACACAACTCTTGAAGTTTGACAATTTGATGACAATTTATGCAGCGTTTATGTATACCCCACATTTTCACAGTCACTTTGACCATTTCCTGGACATGAGACAAGAAATCCTGACAAAATTAAAGACTGGAATCCAAGTGAATTTGCATCCAGATCATTTTTCTGTGCTAATAAAACAAATGACTTGTGTTCACAGGAATCGATAAAGAAATTCAGTCAATCAAAAACACAGGACGGATTTCAACTGAGACAGAAAAATGTATGTATTTAAAAACATAGAACTTTATAAAGCTTTATAAAGGACAGATTAAACGGACACGGCTAAGAATCGCTTGATAGCGGATATAATCCTCCTTTCTTTACCTTGAACTATGAGGTTGAAAAATTTTTTCGGCAATTGATAGTGAACTGATTTATGGCCCTTATGGTTCGGTATAATTAATTTTATGCATATGACTTCTGTTACAATTACCACACAGGGCGAACGGAGAAGTTCACTGCTTATATCAAACCGCAGATAATTGTGGATTCATCAGTTTGAGCTCGTATTGTCTGGATGGAGAAAGATAAAAATCGTTCTTTCAGGACTGGATAGAAAAAATTAAAGAGCAATTGTTTCAGGCTGAATAAAAGCCTTTATGAACTCTGAATCAAAAATGTAGGAGGTGTTGAGAAAATTAAAAGACTGAGACAGATGTTTGTGAGGAATATTGTCTTTTTTTCTTGCTATATTGAGCCAAACCCAATTTACAACAATAAATGCCAATGATTAAAAAGTGTGTGTGTGTGTGTGTGTGTGTGTGTGTGTGTGTGTGTGTGTGTGTGTGTGTGTGTGTGTGTGTGCTAATGATTGCGTGTGTTTCCTAGGGGTTTCCGGTTTCCACACACTCCAACATGAAAAGAGACTTGGAAAATGTCTCAATGAAAAAAAAACACATACAACATTTGCATTGTTTTGTTTATGTAATTTTTTGTTTATGTACTGTTGTTATTGTTTCAAACATATTTTGCTTTGTAACATTGTAATTATTGTTTCTTTGTAACAACTGTTAATTATATGTCAAAAACTTTATCAAATTGAATTGTATTGACATTATTTGACAATAAATTAATTTCACAGTTAAATGGGGCTTATAGAGCTACAAGTCAGATTTTTTATTTTATTTTTAAAACGACAACTTTTACAAAACTATCTTTCTTGTTCTTATTAGTGAATGCTCTCTTTAGATGTCAGTTATTCACAGACAGTTGAATCCATTCATTCCAAGCTTAAGGGCAAAATGGCACCTCTAATTGAGCAAGAAAAGACATTCGGTCCCACCAGAGCAGGAGAAAGAAATAAGAGACAGGACCAGTCATTCAGGAGACAGGTGAGAGTGACGCGCTCCGTGTCCGCCTTCACAGGCCTGTCAGGCTCGCCCGGAACGCAATCGGATGCGAAACCCATCACACACAGAGCGGAAAAAACCCAGTCAGGACCAATTCCAGGCTTGTTTTACTAAGTGACTGATGACCAAACTAGGGTCAGGAGTAATGAAGACTGCAGAAGCTGGTGGAGATCTGCAGGACACGTGTCCAACAAGGACAGAGAGGCTTCTCAGCCGCGGGGAGATAAATTCAGCCGGGACCTGGAGGACGAGGAGATGACATCAGGAGTAGATTGAGGAGATCTGTTAAGCTCCGGACGCAGGGCTGAGAGTCGGGAATGACGTACACGGGAAGCCAAACTGGCAAGTGGGAAAACACGTTTGACTATGAATTTTTGTAGCGGGAATAGATTAGATCATTATGATTAT
>MU204205.1:5025158-5084513 GCA_017309775.1 Paedocypris sp. Pulau Singkep
CTCTCTCTCTCTCTCTCTCTCTCTCTCTCTCTCTCTCTCTCTCTCTCTCTCTCTCTCTCTCTCTCTCTCTCTCTCTCTCTCTCTCTCTCTCTCTCTCTCTCTCTCTCTCTCTCTCTCTCTCTCTCTCTCTCTCGCTCTCTCTCTCTCTCTCTCTCTCTCTAACTTCTTGTCTCTCTCTCACACTCTCTTCTTGTATCTCTCTCTCTCTGTGTTTGATGGTCTATCTTTCTTTTGCTCTCTCTAGGTTTGCTTCGCACTCAGTCTCCCTTTTTCTCTCTCTCTCTCTAACTTCTTGTCTCTCTCACACTCTCTCTTCTTGTATCTCTCTCTCTCTGTTGGATGGTCTATCTTTCTTTTGCTCTCTCTAGGTTTGCTTCGCACTCAGTCTCCCTTTTTCTCCCTATCTCTCTCTCTTTCTCTCTCTATCAGTCCTTCTCTAAAAGCCAAAAAAATGGCAAATACAAAAAGTAAAAAAAACAATCGATATACTGTATTACATATATATTATATATATTATACAGACATTTATTGTATATGTACGTATCACAATATTTTAAAAACTTCTGTGGTTTATTATTAAAAATATTGTGATTTATTTTTAAATCACAATATTTTAAAACATCACATTATAGAGTTGCATTAACCTAACAGGTTGAAGTTCCCATAACCCCATAATATATCTCAATAAAACGACCCCATTGCCCACCATACCAGACTCATGTCTATCAAAAGTTGATGAACGGCATGTTCTCCACTCAACGTCCATCACCTTGCGCCTTGACGAAACAAAGACATATGCATTACACCCACGCCGTGACATAACCGCAGGTCATTTATGAATCGCCCCGACCAGCCAGATCTGCACCGCGGCAAAGGAAAAGCCCCAGTTAGATGCATGACCCTCCGTCACAGAACACATTTTGACTGAATTGATCTGGATGAGATGAATAATTTAGGAGACACCAAAAGAGGCAATATAAATGCACACATATATTCTAATCTCTCAAGCTCTGTTGCGTAAAAGCTGTGTTTTCTACCTGCAGGAACTCGTGTCGAGCTCTTGCCTGCCCCGCCGCTAAATTAATCCCAAAATGTTTCGCTCTCCACCTCCTGCTCCATTCCACATTCAAAGTTATTCACACACAGGTGCATAATCATTATATTGAGATTAAATCCGACTGGAGTTTTCTTCTAGTCTCCAGATTTGCAGAGCAATCGAAAGAATATCTGTGGAACTTTTATGGAGGTTTTTTTTTTTTTTCCCTCGCTTGACCTTTCACTAGCTGGAAGGAACATTACTCAGAAAAGTCGCTGTGACATCTTTCCTCCTTTATCTGACTCTAATCCCGCTGACAACAGAAAGTTTTGGATAACACTTGTTAAATGCAGCTCAGATGTTTTCAAAGGAAACAAGACCTGGAGCTGCCATGAGATGTGTCTGCTTCCTTCTCAAACGCTGACATTTACACCTCTCAGAAATTTCCAACACAAACAGTTTATCTATCTATCATAATATCTATCTGCTTTTCTGTCCGTTTATATATATATATATATAAACAGTTTATAATTATATACATATATACCGTATTGATGCGAATTGACACACACCTTTTTTCGAATTTTTAACGCTTAAACTTGGGGGGTGCTTATAATCACCGATTTCAAATATCCGCATAAATATAAGCCCCCAGTTTTCGTATTTCAAGTCAGCAACAATCACAAATAAACTGAAACACGTTGTCTTTATCCAGCGGCGCGTGAGTGCATTAAACAATGGTCTGTAGGCAGACGTACAGCATAAGCTTGTATTGAATAACAGAAATAAAGAAGCATCAGACAGGTTGCGACACGTAAGAGACAAAACAACACTGGAAGTAGTAAGATGAAACTAAACACAGTACAATATTTTATATTACAGCAAACAAAGCCCACCACAACTGCTTAGTGCAACCAGCTACAAACGAGTCCAATGTGTCATCGCAGAAAATGTCAAGAGTCGAAAATGAAAAACATGGGTAAGGAGTAAAAAAAATCCAAGAAACAGACAGAGTCAAAACACTGGGTCACTGCACAGGGGATAATAATCCTTCCTCTTCACATGGCGTCAGATTAACAGAGAGCTTGAAACAGGCCTGAGTTTGAAACAATTGCTGTGCTCATGTGCGGAGTCTGACTGGAGAGCAAAGGATCTTGGGAAATGAAGTCCTGACCACCAGAATTTACTGTTTGTTAACTATTATTCAAGTAAAACGATATCAAAATGATACAAGCCACATGAAAGGTTTGTTAAATGAAGAAAAAAAACAGTATTTTTAGGAGAATATTAACACTATTATTATTTGGTGTGTACCAACTATGGTGTGTACATACAATTTTAGTGCAAAACTGTTGTAACTGTAAAACAAATTATGTATAACTAGTGTTTGTGTGTAAATATATAATCGTTTGTCTACAATTCATTTTTGTTGATAAAATAAGTACACATGTACAACATTTTTTCCATTTCTTAACTTAATTCCAATCTTTAAAAAAAATGTAAAAAAATAAATCTGGAAAAAACTAAACCAGCTATTGTAGTACAGTTTTCCAATGAATAAAAAAAAGAAATCTCTTTCTTCAAATGTATGCACCGAGACGACAACCTGGTACGTCTTGCTGGCGTCACAACTGTATGTTTAGTCAACTATTAACCGCGTAGCTTGGTCTGGAGAACATTACATTAATAATGACTCTATGTGATGAGGAGACGGGGCCAAGCCGCGTACGGTTCGGCAGTTTCAGCCACCCGAGCAGAAAACAGATAGGGCATGTAACAGATGGCCCATAGAAGTGTGTTCATCTGGACACAAACAAAGAGCCCAGGAATGATTTAATGAACATTTCAGACCCCAGTAATGATTTAATGATCATTCTGGCCTCACCTATTATTTATATGGACATATAATCAACTGAAAAACTATATTTCAGAGCAGAACAATGTGTGTCAAAGGCAGAGCTGCTCAGTCATGAAGGCCTGTCAACTGCAAGTCTGCCTGATCCTTCATTCATAAACACTCGCGGACTCTGCACATTGGCGTTTTACGTTTGTTTAGATGACGAATTATCGCATGGCGGACAATACAAAAATAACCAAACGAGGAGTTAATGAACGGCGTGTTTGGATGCGCAATGGGAGTCCAGGGTCGAGCGGAGGCGCAGGTTAATTAATAGACTGAATTGAGCGTAGACGGAGACGCACAAGGCTCAAGTTTAACTAGAGCGTCAGGGTATAACACCGACAGATGCCCTATTACAATGTTAATGATACCAGAACCCTGGACGAATAATTACATTCAAAGCTTTCCCTTGTAAAACGACAATGAGCGCCGCGCCATCGATGACTTTTTTGATGAGAGGGCCACGCAGCTGGGGACGCATGCGGCACGAGTCGAGGGAATCCCACCTCAAGAGCTATTGTCTGGTGTCCTCGGGGCCACGGATCGAGTCCTTGATAAGGGACCGACTGCTCCATTTAGCGCCACCCGTGCGGGCTCATCAAAGCATCATTGCCAAGCTTTCAATTTTCCTCTGGTCCTGATGCTGCGACTCCACCCACTGATCTATTATGGATCTTTCTTCGCTGGCTGGTAACAGGTGTGGCGGTGCACAGCTATCTGAACTGGGCGTTTTAGTAAACATCCTTGTAATTTACTAGCAATGGGAGAGTGCACTGTATATCACTGGGTCATCGCTGGCTTTTTACGTCTAATTAAATGGGGGCTTGGAGGTTTTATGAGACTACAATGTTCTTTACACTTTTGCTTTTTATGGCATTTGGCTTTGAACTGAAATGATCTACACTGCATTAATGAGTTCCAACATTTCCTTGCGTGCAGAGGTTCAGAGAAAATATTGAACATGAGCTTAGTGACGCATATTGGGGGTAAATGAGGGGAAATCTCATTTAAATAAAGATTCATGTATATATGTTTATAGCATCTTTATTTTCTTTACTTGAAATATAGTTTGGAAAATATCCAATACAATTCTTCACTTCAAAATCTGCATTTGTTGTATTTACAATATTATTTGGGAGTATCTGTTGGAAATAAATATAGTAATTATGCAGAAGTAGCTTTTTAAATCTTCTGGACAGTATGCGAATGAAGACGATCTTCCAAAAGATGAATTATTCAAAGATAAACCTTGAAGAAAATTATGTTAAATTAATATTTTTAATTAACCTTAAATTTTATCTACTCATTATTTGGAATAAATTATGGGAAACAAGTTTTTATGGGAAACTGCTTTTTTTTTTTTTAATTTTGCAATTGTTTATTTTATTATATCATTTGGGAGTTAGAAAAAAAAATGTATCTGAACTTTTAAATCAGATATAATAATGTAATGTCTTCTTTACCAAAAATAACCTTACAAAAAAAATAATTGTTTTACTTTTTCCTTTTTATTTTAAATTATTACTAAGAATTATTTTAATGCAATTCACAACTATAAAACCATTAATTTCCCTATTAAAAGACATAATCAACAATTTATAATCTATGAAAATCTCAAGAAGCTGTAGCAGCTTTCAACTAGCATCTCGAGTTTCTCCAGCCGTGGACCACAGCACCATTCATCACCAATCTCACAGACAGCGATTGCGAGCATTTAATAGGAATAATTTCACATGATCACATCTGACCCTCAGCGTGTGATATAGACATACATCATAAAGGCTTCATGTCAGAGGCGGCGAGAAGAGGCGACATTAGAAGAGAAAGCCGCTTCACATGTAGATCATGAGATCAGAGCATCGGGTCACCTTTGAAAGGCTGCCGTCATAATTCATCTGACCTGTGCCTACCGTCACTTCACATTCTGCGAGAACTAATCAACAAAAGGTAAAGAATGGGGTGGGGAGGCCAATGGCCCAAGATGGGAAAAAATGAAGAGAGCAGGGAAAACCAAAGAACCAGAACATGAGTGAAATTTATTTTTTAACCTCCGTCCTTATGGCGTATTAATCTTCCAGTGACCTCCTATTCGCAAAAGTGTCAGAGTGATTTTCTCCATCTCGAGCGTCTTACTCCCAACACTCCTCCGAAACATTAAATACCACCCGCCGTGATTCATCCAAACCTAATTGCATCAATCAGTGAAACAATGGCAAGGCAATGAGGTATGTAATCATTGAAATAGTAAATTAAATAATCCAAGGGTCTGTCGTTTGCCTTATTGACAGTGATGGAGAGGAAGTGGGGGGTCCTAAGAAAGCTGTGCAAGCCGTTCCGGTTGACCACCCCAGTCCGGCCCCCCTTCAGTCCACTGGGGAACTTTCCAATCTGGCCCTCCACACCGGACACATTTGAATTAATCAGGCCCTCCCCAACGGCCCCTGGTTTCTTATGGATGACTTTCATTTAAAATCCGCTGTTACTAGTGTGTGACGAGCGTAGCTGTGTCACCAAGCTTGTTCACATGTCCCAAGGATGCTTTGCCAAGATTCATGGGTCAGGTGCACGTAAAATGCATTTATGAGACTATTCAGGTGAGCCGTACTGTACACACCGACACTGGCAACTCTCTCACGATGCCATCCTACCAATGTATACTGCATTTTTTGGACTATAAGGTGCATCGGATAAAAAGGCAGGGGAAATAATCTTTAATTGTCTCGAGCACATGTGTCAAACTCAAGGCCCGGGGGCCAGATGTGGCCCGCCATGTCATTTAATGTGACCCACGAGAGCTTAGAAATGTCTAAAAATAAATACCAAAAATCAAAATAAGAGTTTGCGTTGACCAAAAACTACATTTCCGACAATGCCTTTTGACTACTGTAGCCACGACAGTGTTTCCACAGCTTTATGCTATTTATTTTTATTCACTTTGATTATTCACTTAGACAGTTTGATCCTTCATTAATGGAGTTATGTGTGTTTTCATAAGCTGACAAAATTTAAAAGGATTTATGTTAGAGCAACAAGCAAACATGGTTTTCTACCCAACTGAAATTGTCACTTGAATAAGTTATAATAAATCAAGAGTAATTTCACATTAAGAAGTGGTTACATTTATTTTATATTACATTTCATTACATCTAGTTACACTTTTATGTTACATCCGGCCCTTTGAGAACAGCCATTATGCTGATGTGGCCCTCGGTGAAAATGAGTTTGACACCCACACAAATTTCATTTGTTGAACGCTTTCTTAGGATTTTAAGTGCGCAAAAACGGTGAGACGGTGAGATTTGACGCAAGTCTCAACCTAAGAAGCGGGTCAAAGGTCATTTAGCCCCTTCTGCTTGAAACTCAAAGGAGAATAAGAAGTTAGCCAGTGTTCGTCAACATGACCAAGAGTCAAACAATTCTTTGACCTTTAAGGGATCAGTACATAACTTGGGCCAAGACTGGAAACACAATGGCTAGCAGATGTTTGAAGGTGGATTGTCAGCTAAATAACCCGGAAAGTGATGCAATCAAACGCTTGAGAGCCGTATGTGTGCACTTTCCATTACAACCAATGTGAGTACAAACATTTTAGTTTTTTTTGTAATGGGCAAACATCAACCGTTAATGCTGGCAAATAGAATTACCAGCAGAAAGCATTTCTCATCCAAGCATTTCGCTCTTAATTCAATTTCTTCATCTCGGGGATGAATTGTCTTTTAGCAACCAAAGCTGTCAGTGAAAGAGCAGTTAGCTCCTTATAACTGGGTTAAGAAAATAATTAGTAATGCAATTACTATCACTCTCGTGTGTTGGTGCTAGAAGTGAAAAACAGCAGATAGACACTGTGGATCCTAAACCATTAAGACAGGTTAATTAGTTTCAATCAATGTATCCTCAGCATCTCCCACATTATAAGTCACGACTGTCAGACATCCCATTAAAATGTGGAATTCCAAATTGCTTGTGTTTAATTTGAAAGAAGACAGAAGTCAAACTCCATCCAGCTGGTTGAAGTTATAAGGACGGGGTTGTGAGGAGCAAGGCCGTGTAGGCCTCAGCTGGCACGGGGACGTCTTCCACAGGACCACGCCAGACACGGGTGAGTATGGATCCCGTGTCCCATCCACCACCACGCTTCCCAGATCCATTCATCACCCAACTGCCGCTGACAGTGACGGATGGGTCAGACCCAAGACTGGCATCGCACCATCGCCAGAATCATACGGCCCACAAGCCCACTGACAGCTGGAGCACTGTGTCAAGTGGCAGAGAGACGGTGGCCATTAATAATCCACGTCACATGATCCAAACGGCGATGGGGCCACGGGTGAGACGGTGGCCCGGAAGGTAGATGTCACATTGGGAAGCATGACAGTCATGGAGGACTGCTCTTTAATCAAGTGACTGGAGATTGGATAATAACTATATCTCACCCAAATTAAAGAAGGGCAGGCGAGAAGGTTTCTAAACAAGGTGGGTTTAATAGCTCAGGTCTGGTTAGACAGTAATAGGCAGTTCTACTGAAAAATGATCTGAAATTATTAAACAGATAAAAAAAAATTATAAAAAAAGTACGTAATACATAAATAAAAATACCCAATAATAAAAAACAATAGGTTAATAGGTTACATGCTCTGCAATGTAAACATATGCTGTTGTTGCTATGTAGGGATGGGGTGTACTGTACCTGAAAATTAGGCATTATTTAATATAGAATGTCTATTATATTATTATATATAGTTCTATAATGAAAATTACCTCATCTTCAATAGGAATCATCAAGTCCATTGTAATTTAATAGATTAATTCTTTAAATCTCAAATTCCATGATGGGGAAAAGTTATTATTTTTTATTAAGTGATTTTAGTTTAATTATAATTTAAAAAATAATATTATAAAAATAATTGTTGTTGTCATTATTTATATTAGTATTATATTCATTTATCACCTAATTTTATCTGGATTTAATTTCTTTTAAGCATTTTTCTAATCCAACTTTGAATATTATTCGGCTTTTGTCATGTTTTTTCTCATGTATCTTTTCTTGTGTAGCTTTTTATTAAAAATAAGTAATTTTTTTAAGTATAACCAAAGACGTAATTATTGACAAATATTCATACAATTAAAAATGTTGGACTTTAAAACGTGTTGCACGCACTGAAATGTTTGCTTCTTATTTACTCATCACAATCAACACATTATTATTCTATAGATGCAAATGTAGACATGCATTTTTAATCCTTCGTTGGTATTGTACATAACTCTTCCTGGCACATTAATTCAGCATTAGGCAACTCCATTGCAAAAATAAATAAATAAACAACAACAGGTTAACACGTTACGCAGCAGGTAATGCAAGCACAGAGTTTATAAATCATAAATAATATTTGAAAATAAATGGCAGCAGCTGTGATACTGTATATCTGTTCCACTTGAGATGTTCTCTGCTTTGCATAATAGGGTCTTAATTGTCTTTCAATTCTCCTTCTGCGACAAAAATTGCAAACCATGAGACAGACTTGCATGTGCTTAAGCCATTTACTTACATTGGTGAATTGGATTAAAGGATCTTGGTCCTTAAACAGTGCAATCAAAAGACACGTTTAATGTAAATAATAACCAGGCTTGACACTGTCAACCATTTTGCATTTCATTACAGAGTTTGTGGTAATTAAGTTGCTTTTAATGGGATTCATAAAAAAAACCCTCAATACCATCCAATATGCACAGTAATTTGGTTAAAAATAATTTAGACCAAAGACAATCACATACTAGAGTGAACTAGGTTTGTCCTCTAAGAACAAGGACCCTAATTTCAACCTTGGGCAGGGGCTTCCTTATTTGAGTGGGCCGGAATGGAATATCATTATCCATTTCAGTGTGATTAAGGCAGAATGCCACAACGCCAAATGCAAAGTGATTAACTTGAATGTCCTCCACAGGCTTATAAATGCAAATTTGAAGGGAATCGAGAGAGACAGTTTCAGACAGACTGATGTTCCTTGGAGCTGCAAGTTGTACCAGACAAGTGTAATTATTTACAAAATAACAATTGCTTTTAATATAGATACAAATAGGTTATTGAGCTTTTTAAAATTATAATTTAGCCCTTATCTAAAGTCATTAATTCTGAGTTATCTTTTGGAAGTCGGGATCGTGATGTATTTGGTATTATGAAAGTAAATATACTGTATTCAATTATGTAATTGTTGTACCTTTTAATTTTGATCATATTTTACATTTCAAATTCACATTTCAAACTGCAAACATATGTAAATATTCACAAATGTTCATAAATTCTTGATAAAAATGCAATCTACTACTATAAATCTGTCATACAAATTTTGTGTTAAATCAAAACCATGAACTTCATTTAAAAAGATGATTTAAAATTAATTATCAATAAATTATATGATATGATGTTTTCAGAGCAGAAATTGTTGGCCTTTTCATGCTAAAATGTTCATTATGAAATCCTAAGGTTTATTATACCAGCATTTCATATATTTTGACTTTCCTCAGAACCATTTTAATTCTTACCTTATAAATAATAATAAGGTTGTACGATTAAATTCAGTTCAAGTTATACTGTACAATTTTTATTTCATTTTAAACTGTCCACCCGTGATAAAGGGGAAAAGGATGAATACCAGCTTATACAACAGCTCTCAAGATCTCACATTTCATTAGCGAGGCTGACAGACTGAAATAATGTGCGGGGAAGAGTTATTTACCATCTCAATGAATGAATTTTAGATCTATAAATCTGCATTTACATCTATAATTGCAGAGGAATGTTGTGTTGATAGATTGGGATGAGAAAAAAAAGAAAGTGCTCAAGACTGAAGCATAAATTGCAGTGGATGAAAAGAGCTTTTAATCTATTATTTACCATTATATGATTATAAATTATGTCTTGGTTATAACAGAAATGATGGGTATAAAAGTAAAGTCAAATGTTTTGAGCTGAAAGCTGTGAAGTCTCTTATCCCTTTTTCAGTTCATAAATTCCAAAATTATGAGCCAAATTGCATTCAGAAAAAAGAAAATCAATAAATTAAATTTAGATGAGCTATTTATTAAATTATATAATATAGTAATGATAATAATAATAATAACATTAATAATAATAATAATAATAATATTATTATAATTCAAATGTCAACTTGAATTAAGTGCTCAATTATATTTAAAAATAATTTAAATATCCAATTAAAACAAATAAATGTAATTCTTATTCTAATTTTGTATTAAATCTAAAAAATATAAATTACATTGTTTTTTTTTTCCATCAGATTCATTTTTTTTTTTTACAAAGCATCATGGAAAGACTGGTTAACCAGAGCTTTAAAAATGAGAGCAGTGTGGAAAAAAATTTTTGCAGTGGAATTTTTTACTGTGCATATTCGAGTTAAATATGGGACAGTTAATAAAATAAAATAAAAATGCTGGATGGATGGATGGATAGATGGAGAGATGGATAGATGGATAGATAAATAGATAGGAAAAAGCTTGGTCTCAACCTCAATTGCTTCCATTATGTTTTTACAAACAACTGCCTCCACTTCCAACAGAAGCCGCTCATTTTACTCAATTTTTATTG
Organism: Paedocypris sp. Pulau Singkep; assembly: GCA_017309775.1. Lineage (NCBI taxonomy): Eukaryota > Metazoa > Chordata > Actinopteri > Cypriniformes > Paedocypris > Paedocypris sp. Pulau Singkep. The sequence goes on from MU204205.1 coordinate 5,035,698, forward strand.
TGCCATGTGACACCTGCAGGGGCAGACAGGCAAATCGGTGGGATGGCTGAAGGGATTTGGGGGCGGAATTCTCCTTAGCCAAGGAACACTGAGCTCTTTTTCCCCCTTGACTCCCATCTGTTGAGTGGTCATTGTCTGTAAAGTGTTACAGCTGCAAAGGAGCAGTCCTACATTCTGCTCTGAAAACCTCTTTAACATATTCAAAACCTCCACAGCCCATTATGTCAGTACTGTTACCAAGCCCTGATTTATTCATCGACTTTGCCACAAAACCAGGCTTTTGCGGCGTGTTTAAAAACTTCACCCCCTATCAGTCCACCAGATTGGCCTCTGCTTTGCCCACCACCCTGTTTACCATCTCATTCCAAATTCTCCCCAAGTCCTAAACGCATCCCCTCCAGGTAGAGATGACATATGTCGTTCCGCCGCCACCCGCTTATTCTGTGATCACGTCCTGCTTGGGAATTGTTCACTCGTTCACTCGGCTTTTGTGGCCGATTTCATGCCATGTAGGGGTCTGTGTTCTTCTCCTTCATGAAGCTGTCAGCCGCATAAAAGTGGCCTGACTGGGGTCGTGCCACAAGTGGTGGGAATGGAACATCACCAGAGCTTCGGGGAGGAAGCCCACCCACAGTTCTTTGCTCCGCAGGGTTTTAATTTGACTTCAATTTTTATTATGCAGGCCCCCTGAGGAGTGAACACTTTTACAAGCCTCCGTAAAGCCCTTTTTAATAATGGGCTGAAGGGGCAAAGAATGGGCCCGCCAATGCTGTTTGACCACTCATGGCATGCTCCAATAAAGTGTGCTATTCATCCCTGCTCCCTTTCACCGAGTCACTATGGGTGGAATCTAGGCTGGGTGCTTATGTATGGAGTACCAAGGAAAGCTGGTGAAATGGATTTAATGGATCGCTACAATTCATGCACACACAGACTGAAGGTGGCCCTTTCACTCCACTTCCTTTGCCTCCCCGTCCTTTGCTTTTGTAAATGAGCGAGTGTAGTGAAGCTTAGAGAGTGTCTAATTTCAAATGAATTGCAAGCGAACAACATTGGAAGGATACACCAGAAAACCATCAAAGACTGACGGAGAGCTTCTAACCCTGAAGAGTTCCTTCTTGTGTGGTTACGGAACAGCGGTGAAATGTTTATATGCGAAACGTCGAGATGAATGACTAAGTGGGTTCGGATTCTTGACTGTTGATTAACACACTATTTAATTATTATTGACCGTAGTTATCGATTCAAAAAAATGTAAATGCCTGCTACAATTAAAACCAATAATGTGAATCTATGAAAATCAGATAAAGATTAGAAGATATATATATATATATATATATATATATATATATATATATATATATATATATACTATATATATTTATTTTTTTTTTTTTTAACTGGTAACTACATGTTATATAATATACCCAACTATATGTATATATATATGAATTACAGTTATTCTACAGAGTACTATAAATATAAAGTCATATTTAGAATAATAAATATGATAAAATAATTGAACAAAAACACAATTATCGAGTAAATTGGTGATACTATTATACATCACATTTAACTATTATGATGAAATCAACACACACACACACACACACACACACACACACTTTGACGAGTATATAAGCATACATATTTTCAATTTTTTAATCATTAAAAAGCAAAATGTGTGCTTGCTCACTGGTCATAGCCATAATATTAAACATCCACAAACAACAGAATAAACACAACAATATTCTATTTTTACATTTTCACACAGCGGCTTTGAGACGATTGTAACTGTGAAAAGTGCTTTACAAACCCACTGAAGTTAAACATAGTTAATAACAGAAAAAAGTTATAACATTAACATTATATAACAATAAAAAAAAGTTTTAAGTTGATAGGACTGTATATTATAGATGTATACTTCCAGATTTATATTTTACTGTATACTATATTTTTACAGTTTTTTTTTATTTCAATAAAATAAAACACACACACACCAATCCAAAAACATGTAATTACAAAACACCAGAAATGTGCCGTGACTTAAACCTACTGTATACACCAGATACAAAAGTCAGTTGAAAAAAAAACCATGATTATTTAATTAAACAGCGCAAAATGATCCATTAACCCATTCTAGTTCAAACCAAGCTTATGTTGGGCTGTCTTTCTGTAAGTTCACTGAAAATGAAGTGCCTTTCCCTCCAGCTTATCAAACGATACTTACGCATCATCAACTGGCTCCGGCGGCTGTTTGATTGCAGCCCCGCATTGGATTTTAAATAATGACAAATGACGCACTTTTACAAAGCAGTTTTCAGAGGAGCAGGCCCAACTTAATGCCACGAGGTGTTAACGGATTGATTCTCCTAATCTGTTCAGCTACACCGCTTGTCAGTGTGGGGCAGCCGAATTGTCTTAAGACAGCCTGGTGTGCTGTGTGTTAACCAATTTCACGGCCATCTGTCACGCACAGTTAAACTTTGCGCTGCCGTGTGGAGGGGAAGCGAGGCCCACAGGAACAGGAGGAGGAGGAGAGGAGAGAAGAGGAGAGCAGAGCTGTTCAGGAGCGAATGGGATCCTGCGGCGGGCTCAAGTTCATTCAGAGCACTGCAACCAGTCCGGCCACTTTTCTTCCCAGCTAATTATGTGGAAACTGAAAAGACAATAAAGCATCTGGTGGTCTTTCTTTCTGCCTTCAATTTTTCTCAATATTGTGACAGGCTAATGCATTGTGTCTGACTCAGCCATCCCAGCAGGGGCCGGAGTGAATGGAAGGGTCAGAAGAGAGCAAATAGATGAATTTATAACTTTGCCTTTTCACATTAAAGTAGCGAGATTGTTTCACTGGGACCCTCTCCGCCTCCTCTCGCTGTCCCTCCGCAGAGACCACGACTCGCTCTGAAAACATGTTTTGTCTGTGCCACCCAAACGGAGTCTGGCCTTCTCCTTTCTCAGGGGCCTGGGTCACAACTTTTGGCCAACCTCCCCTATTCCTGCCGAAGCCCTGAACACAAAGCTGCTGAAAAGGGAAGAGACCCGGTTGAGATGGGACCGTGCTGATGAACGGACCACAAGGAAACTCGCTTATATATTGTTCTCAATAACGTTGTAGAACTCTGTTTGCATTAATGGTGTCCACTCTGCATGTCTTGAGCGTAGAAAAAAAAAAAAAAGGGCATTTTATTCTAATGTAGGACTTTAAAATTGTGACAACATGCGGCATTTACACTTTTTAAATTATTATAACTTTTGTATTTTAACTTATTTAATATGTAGACTATACAATTACCTAAGAAAACTGAGTAGAGAGTAAAACTTAATCTTATATTTTAACTTAAGATTTAAATTTAATTTATAATTAAATATCAGATCTACTTTTCAACACAGAAATCAAGATAGGTTCTTATACAACAGTATTATTACAGAATAATACAGCAGTTTTAGTTCATTTATAATGATTTCAAAACTAAAACATAAGCTATTCATAAATAATGTTTTTATTTGAAAGTAAATTTTTAAATTAAACAAGATGTTTTGAATTAATTTGTAAAGCTTTTTACAAACAAACAAACAAATCTAAACTGTACTATGTTTTCTTTACTTAGACTACAATAAGATTAAAGATTATTTTAAGTAATAAATAAAACTGTAGGGATGTGAGTTATCAGGTGTTTACAATTGCATGATAATAATGTAGATTACTAGTTGTTTAACCTTATTAATTACTTAATCATTTAGTTGATAAAAAAATACTACTTTTTTACTAAATAAACTTTTTTTGCTGTAAAATATCCCTTTCCAAAACATTGTATTAATTTGTAAAAGTTATTATTACAAACAAACAAAAATCTAAACAAAACTATGTATTCTTTATTTAGATTACAAAAAGGTAAAACATTTTACCTTACAAAGTTCTTAGTAATAAATTAAACATGCAGGACTCTGAATTATCAGGTGTATCAGGTGTTTACAATTACATGATAATTATGTAGATTCTTAGTCATTTAACGGGTTATATGCAGAGAAAAAATTTCCCCACTGAGGGACTAATAAAGGTTCAATTAATTAATTAATTAATTAATTAATTAATTAATTAATTAATTAATTAATTAATTAATTGTTTAGTTATTTAAATACACTCTGCCAACTGACAACTTTTTTAGCTGCAATTATGTCTACTTTCCGAAACATTGGCATCAATAAAATGTGGGAAATTAATTATTTTTACAAAGTTATTTTATTTCATGTTTTCTCAATTATGAAAATTTCAATTTTCTAAATACGTTTTTACAGGCAGCGAAGAAAAATTGCCAATCATCATTGCTGAAACAAAGCGTAAGTTTGCGTGAGTATCACGGTATTACGCAACACTGACCCCTTACCCACAATCATCTGACCGATGCTCCCCACAAACCTTCTCGCTGTGTCCTCAAGCCCTCACTTCCACCAAAACCATCATCTTCTGCCCAAGTCACCGCTGATCTTCCAGAACCCATACTATCCCCCTCTTTTCCCCCTTAATTAAATGTGCACTTCATTAATGTAAATTGAGGGGCTTTAATGCCCTTGTTGAAATTCTGAAGAAAGTGCTGTGGCTTCGTGAAATGCTCAGGCATCATTGTAAATTAGATTAGGGACCAAGAAAGGCAGTAAAATTAGAATGATAATGGTTGATATGGCTGCCTGACAGGCATGACTATTCAAGGATCAATGGGATGTAGAATGCCTAGCGAAAGCTCGCTCTCAAAGGCTTGGACCCACGTCAGACTACAGATGTGCCTTTTGGAAGCACTTTAAATTAGTTTAATTTGGTAAATGGTAGGGATTTGGAAGCTCTTAGCCTGCCTATAACAAGACAGGAATACATTGAAATGTTTTGCTCTTCTTGAGATTGAGGATGATTTGCATTCTCAACTAGTGTACTTTTTCGCTCATTACTTTTTATTTAAAATACCATTTCCATCCATATTTCATCCCTGAGCATAGGAAATAATTCTTTTCCCCCCAGTCGGCTAATCTGGTTAGGAGCGGGTGGGTGGATTTTATTCAAGATAATCTCATTAAGCACACCAATTACGAGATTATTTTGATCGAAGACCAGTGGTTAAAACGGGCATTTCCCTTTAGCTATACATTCCTCTAATTGGGATTGGAAGATCTCACCTAATCCCCGTCACATATGACTCCGACATTGGCACAAGTGGGTGGTTTATCAATAAACAGCAGCACAAATCCACACATCAGACAACAAACTGTCACCAATCCAACAGGAAGGTCAAAAACTAAAGTCCTTGGAAAGTGGCCAGCCACATTAGCTAGCAAATCGCTGCCCTGCTGCTTTTAGATTGACCCCCTTTCTTTTTCATAATCTAACATCAGTGACTTACTTTGTTTACTCTCTTTGTAAACAACAGCAGTGGTCTTCCGCTGAAAGGAGAAGCTATTCGTTGGGATGATGGGGGGGTGGGTCAAAGGAAGTGACTTTTAGCCAGTTTGGTCTTTAGCCACTTAGGAAATGCAAAGAGTGGGATTACACAGAGATCGGCCGCATTGTCCGGCAGTGAAAGATATGCACTTTGCGTAGAGATTCTTTGTATTCTACTTTAATTCCTGCCATTCTGCGAACACCTAAAGTCCAAGAAATAGAAAAAAAAAAGATAATAAAATGTAAATTTAGTGAGCTAAAATTGCATTGAATTACGGCAAAATATTGTAATGCTTATTAAAGTTTCAAATAGAAGTGCTTAATCATAGACGTGGAATAGTAAATGTTTCTTTGTCGTGGTCTTCACGTGATCCTTGGGCAGCAGAGGTGTAAAGTATCTGAAAACCATACTGAGTAAAAAAAAAAATGTTTTAACCTTAATGTAAAAATTATTCCACTACAAGTTTCAAGCCACTAATTCCAAGAAGACTTGAGTAAAAGTCGTAAAGTATCCTACTTTAAAAGAACCATTTACTCATACTGAATTTAGGCTGAAAATAAAAAAAAAAATGCGAAAAACTCTTTATGAGGTTTTATTTCCTAAAACAGAAATGAAATTTTGAAACATCGTGGTGTTAATTGGCAGAACAAAATAGATTAAAAAAAAAAGAACAAAAAGAGTCAGTCAGTCAAACAAAAAAAGACTATAAATTAAAAAAAAATGTCATACAAAAAAAACTAAACAAAATTTTCAATCAAAAAAGTGCAACCGCTAATTCATATTATTTAGCTCATAAAAAGCACCCTGCAGATGTCGATATTGTGTGTCCTTTAAAATGGTAAGACAGTAAAAAGCACATACTCAATCAAAAATGTAGTTAAGCAGAGAGTAGAAGTTGCTTATATTTGTGATCCTCAGTACTAGTACAAAGTAGTTCGAAATACTTAAAGCCCATTGACTCAAGCACTTTCCTCTGCTGCTGGGTAGATATCCAAAGGGAAGCTTTCGTGATGTAGAAAGTTTTACAAATTTTGAGAGAGTTCCCATTAAAATCCCCCCTGTCCTCCACAGAGGGAGGTCTTCATGAACAATGCAAGCTCATTTAACGGGCAACAGGTCAAACACTAGATTCTGCACAAGGTTGTGGAGCAGACAAAGGCCTTAACAGACACAGCGGGGTTGAATACTGTAAACACAGGTGCCGTGAAACCTCCATGAATCCAAACCACTCTACCAAATAGTTGCTGTTGATGTTATTAAAAGCATTTTACAGCTAATCTCAGGTGCATTTCAAATTAAATAATTTATTTCAAATAATTTTAAACCGTCAAACCAAAGCAGCATCTTCAGTTGGCATTCTGCTAATGAAATCTCATATTTACTCTTTTATAATGATAGTTAAAAAAATTTAATAAATGTTAAATTTTGATTATTGATGTTAGATGCCGAAAGGCTTTTCAAAATGTTAAAATTCTTATATAAAAGTAATATTTTATGCCTTTTCCAAAAATATGGGTTTTCTTTAAGAATAGATGGAAAATTGGTGTTGTTTTTTTAATGCGCGTTTAAAAAGCAGCAAATCAGAAGAAATTTTGAGGAACATGACCAGAAAGTTTCCAAACAAGGTGGTTGACTTGCTCCTCATGGTGGATTTTTTTGGGCTTAACTTCACATACTTTAACAGTTTCAATTTATTAATGGCTATTTAAAAGAAAAAAATATGTTTCTTTAGGTCTGAAAAATCTAAAATGGCAATGCTTAATTGTTTTAAATGTGGTTAATTTTCTTGTAATTTCGCAATACACCATAGCATTTACACGTTTGTTTCCTCAGTGGCAAAAAAAAAACAATGTTATTAAGAGAGAAGACAAAGCAGAGTTTAATTCCATGGAGTTAAATGATTTTAGATTTTGAGTGGCCGAAAGGGCAGCGGAAAGCTAATGAGGCTCTTATAGGAAGTGGAGCGTGTGTATAAGACTTTGTGATTAATCAGCTTCACCTCTGATTACTGTGTCCATCAACAAGAAGCTCGCCACTGTTTGCTTCACCAGAATGAGGCTGAGAATTGATCCCTTGTTGTGAAATATTCAGTTGGTTGGGTTTAAGCCAAATCACTTGAAAATGTGAAAGCGTTAATATTATTAATAATCGCTCTCTGTTTTCCCCGTGCTTGCGTGGGTTTCTTCCAGATCTCCGGTTTCCCACTGTCCAAAAACACGCAAAAGAATTGGTCTGGAATATGTCCAATAGGTGTGAGTGAGAGTGTAAACATGGGAGTGTCCTGATCTGTGATTGGTTGACCAATCCAGGGTGTGTCCCGCCTTCAGGGCCAGAGCTGCTGGGATTGGTCACGGCTCCCCGTGAACAAGGAATGGAAAAGCAGTTCAGAAAATGAATGGATGTTTCATTTATTTGTTCATTTTAATGTCTTTAAAGCTTACACGCGCAAACCATCGTCATGCGTTTAAAGCCATTGGTGATCCCACCTATCTTCAGGAAGGATTCATGTCCTCCATAGGCCAGGATCAATGTTAAAAAGTAGAATTAGTCATTCTAAATCATGCAGCTGTGGTCGAAGGGATGGCCTCCGAAAATCATTAGACAATCATGTATTCCTATTGATTTATTCAAAGTACCTGGACTGAAAGCAGATTAAACGGCAAGCAAAGGAAGCTAATGCTGATTAAATGGCAGTGGGATGGGAGCTCCTCAGGGTTCGTCTTCATCCTAATCAGTAGGAAACAATACTGCTGCAATCACTGGTCCAAACAGGTCTATTAAGGGCCTTTTACTTGACATATTTATGTATTTCAAATACAGGAGAGCGCATTAAATTGAGTTTACTCACAGCAATTTTGCGTCAAAGCATCGGACTTACAATGGACAACGGAGATAACCATTTGAGTCTTATTTGTCAGCATCAAAAAGCCATTATTGCTCAGTTTGATATGTTTCCGAGCGTAATAATATTCTTTATCACAAAGCATGTAGTAAACTATGTGGAGTACAAATATTTAGAAGATTGGCACAAATAGGTGAAACCTCACGATTGGATTTGTATGAAGTAGATGATTCTAAATAAAGATCAAAAATAAAAATCAAGATCAAATTACGAAGCTAGTTGACTACCTATTAGGGCTTTCCTACCTCCTTTGACCAACAGTATATCGTATATATACACATAGATAAATCTACAATAAAAAAATATATACTGTATACATGATAAACATATCATATAACATAGTACTATAAGCAAACAGAGTACTGAACAAGATAAGGGAAAAAAACGAATAACCTAAACTTGCGGTTTAGTATGATTGAACAATTTCTCCGATATAAAATACAGTATTGTGACTTTATCTTTTGATGTTGTGAATCATCTAAAGAGCAAAATCAAATTTAAATACAGAGTGTAACAAGCTGTCGATAACAGAAAACACCTGAAACATGAAAACATGCGTTTTGAAAGGCAGAATAATGTTCATGAAGAAGTGAAGCAGACATATTGAAACAGCTGCGAGTCAACAGAGCATTTTCACTCTGGTGTTGGTTCTGTCCTCTGCCATGTTTGAGCACCGACAGCAAACTACACATCTTTGTCCGAGTCACATTGCTGAGCAAGTGTGGATTTGTTTGAATAATGCTTTCTACGGTCTTCTTTTTCCAGAGCACAGACAACGGCTGCACAAGGAAGCCTCAACAAAACACACTTAAGTGAGCGATTATTATCAAGACAGTTAGGCAAAATGAAAAAATTAACGAAAGTTGTGTTTTACCAAAATAAGCATTTACACAATTGTTTTAATGTAAAACTTTACTTTTTTTTTTTTCATTTAGTTTAAAGACATTTGTGTGTGAGTGTCCTTCTCTATTATTGGTTGGCCAACAATCATGGGTGTGTCTTGCTTTCAGAGTCTCCGTGATTCGCTACAGTTCCTCAAGAGCCAGAAATGGAAAAGCAATTTATAAAATGTATGGATAAAAATTATCTTGTGAAAATAAACACTGGATAAGAAGATAAGATAAGATAAGAAGGATTATACAAAATACATAATATTAATGCTAATAGAAAATATATAAAATAGTTTTGTCGTTTGCAAAATTTTTGACCAAAGGCATTGCAATTATTTCATTGTGGATCTTGTCAGCTTTCCAACATCTTTCAAAATAAACTGGAAAGTGTTTTGTCTTCACGAGCAGGTCGATCATGACAAAACAGGAAGTCAATTCGGCTTAAACCAAATCTTGTCAAAATCATGTCAAATTTCAGAAAACCAGGGTGTATGTATAGAGGACTGAACAGCGGGATTTGATATAGCGTAGTTATGCTTCAAATCGACTCGGTGGCACAGCCTGCTTGTGTCGAGCCGCTGCAGAAAGATCAATACGTGTTCAGTACAAACATACAAAATAAAAGCCTGTTCATGGGCCAGATTCTCTCTCGTGCCTTGAGGATCTACACTGACAGCAAAATGGAGCACAGGGTGGGCTTCACGAGGAGAGCAATCAATGAGGCAAAGGGTTGAGATCTACTGATTTACTCCTCCTGTGGGTTGATTAGACTTTAGGGACATTTGAAGCAAGCAGAAATCGCTAGAGCTGAATGTGTAATCCATATCAACATCAGCTTGGCAATGATTTGGATGTGATGTGTCTAGTACATATGCATAAATCACAATGAAAGCCAAAGGAACTCGGACAGCATGTGATGTCGGCAAATTGCAGGATGAAAAAGTGTTTGAAAATGTTAAAAAATTGAATATGCAATTCACAGAATCAGTTTGTTATTTTTAACCACTATAACCGTATATTGTGGACTTGAGGATCACCAGATGGCATTAATAATCATCTGTCTGCTCATTTGTTTTTCACATTTAAGACACACAGATTTTGACAAATATTTGTCTAAAAAATCCGATTTTTTTCGTTTTTACAAAACCAGTGTGTAGTTTAAACAGCCATTACAGTAAATTTAAAAAACTATACTGCGCACCCGGATATTTATTGAAAACAAAAACTGCCTTACACAAAGAAAAAAATATACCCATTTATAAATGACAAAGTTAAATGCTTTTATAAATATATTTACCATTTTTAAAGGAATTAAATGTACAATTTTTTTTCTGATGTTAAAATTAGCACACAGTTCACTAAAATTATAAATATTCATATAAAATGCTAAATAAATGGATAAATGTTTATTATTACTACAGTAATGCATATATTATTTTTTACATTCATTGATTAAGCAATGTATTGGGCATGTGTGCTTTTCTCAAACCATTTTCCTGAATGTAGGCAAATGAGTGGGCGTGTCTTAAATGTGTCTCTGCACCGCCATTGGTCAATTTGCTAAGAGATTCCTGATCGATTCCTCTCGTCTAGCCCCATGACAAGACACCATTAATAAACGTCCATTTTCTAATCTTTTTTTCACATAAAAGAAACCCGGGCTTTTATTATGATTAAAATGCAGAGAAAATATTTACATATTTCGTAGGATTTTAAGCCAAAAAAATATGGTACATTAACAAGCAACTGTATGCAATTTTTTATTGCATCAAGATGATTTAACGGAGTGGATTTTGAAAGGAACAAGCAAAGCAAGAGGAAGAAATGATCTAAAGTGTTTGGTTTGGGTGAGTTTTCGTCCAGCTTTAACACACTGTTTTCTAAAGGATGATTTTTCATGTAGCTGAACATTGTGGATGAGGAGCTGATACCGAGTGTCTTTCTGTGAGAAGAACTGCATTTGCTGTCGTTTAAGAATCTGCTGGTCGATATGTTTGGGAGTGCAGAGGTATGAGTCTCTGCTGGCCTTATCTTCTGCCCTCCTCCCTCTTAACACTGGTGATTGAGTGCTGGATATTAGACCCTCAGGCCACCACATACACACTCTTTCACAGCACGGACAAACACACGTTGCTCATATATTACCCAGGTTGACAGAAATGGCCAGTTCCCACATAACTCACAAGGATCTGGAGAAGGAAAGAAGAAAATCAGTTCTCAATACATTTAACACCTAAAGTCCGTTTTAATGGGGTTTTATTTTTTTTTTTACACCTAAAACAAAAGAACTCTAAATCTCTTGATTTGTCAAGTAGTTATTAAGTAGTATTAATTAGAAATTTCAAAAGAGAATTTGAACGACATTATTTCTTAAATACATTTATTATAAACATACTATATGTAAAATAGTAAAACAATTGGGGGGTTTTATTGATAAATAAAAAAATTATAATATAAACACATTACAGAATAAGCCACTTTAATAAATTAATTAATACAAAGATTTTAATCATTAAAGGAGGCATTTTAAAACACTACCAGAGTGCAAAAGATATTCAAATGTTTAAATACTTATAAAATCAATACATACATATTACTATGTTTTCATAAACTTGAACTGAATCTAGTTTTGTTCATATATAGTGTTTTCGTATAAACATAAGAAAGGGGTAACAACCACATGTGTATACATGTAACCACAAGTATAAACAGATGTGTAAGTTAAAGCAGCATTTTTCTGTATACATATAATTATGTATATTTAATTTTCTGCATGTATAATTCCAGTATGGCAGACCAGTTATAAATCATGATTGGCAATTTTTACATCCTGAAACCTACTTCTTTTGTCATTACAATTTAAACTCTAGCATTTAAACATTAGCAGAGAACAGAGCAAGAAAATGTCTGCTTTTTATTAAATGTAGTCCTTCACAATATTTATTTTTTGTGGCAGTTAAATTACAGTGGATGACAGAAAGATGAATCAAAAGAAACAAGTGGATGTGTGATGGACGGAGTGGCCAGGCCGGGCCAAACAGTCTATAACCGCATGTAAATGAAGTAGCCTGTGCCAACACCAACGCTCTCTTTATCATGAATAAATATTGAGTGTTCTCACCATCCGGTTTGGGCGCTTTGCTCTGATACAAAGCCCCGTGCAACAGCGCATTCCTCCTGTTCTGTTGCTACACTGGATGTCTTTATAGTGAGTGAGGCAGAAACGCACTGGGATTGCTTTATCAAAGATAAAGACAGGTTAGGCGGTAAACACAAAGTCATTAACCTTTCACCCTAATGAATTTTAGGCCAGGAGAAGACCACCTGACCACCTGATTGTTTGCAAAAGTGGTTCCCAGGAGCTTCGGTGTGTCAAGATGAAACAGTCTTGCTTAATAGTCTTTACTCAAGAAAAAAAAAAGACAAATTATAATTCCACTAATCAACTATCGGGATTGAGAAAAAAAAAAAAAAAAAAAACAGACAATGCTCAGTCAGGCAAAATAGACAAGGAGAAGTATTTTGGTATTAATGGAATGTTCATTTGTTTGTACATTTTTATATGCGATTAATTTGTTATTTATTCATCTCTCTCTGGTTTTTATATGCAATAATCCATTATATTCAACCTTACTTCCGACTTAAATGTTTACAAGTGCGGTGTGCAAGGTGTGTGCAATTTGTCTGTATGGGTGCAATGTTTTGTGTTTTGTTGTGTGTGTATATATATATATATATATATATATATATATATATATATATATATATATATATATATATATATACGCACGTGTGGTGTGTGTGTGTTTAAAATGAAATTTTAAAAAATTATTTGTTTAAAACCACTTTACAAAAAAATACCAACCAGATGCAGGTAGTTAAATTATTTAGTAAATATCAATTACATTTTGGTAGGTAAATTTGAGTGTGCGTTCATACGTATGTGTGTGTGGCAACAGACAGGTCATAAGCAGCGGACAGGCAGCCATCTCCAGACCTGATTTAAACCAGTGTCTCCAGTGACTGAGTGCTGTCTCCTTCAGCCTCCGCTCTAAATGCTTCCACTGTCAGGGAGAATGGGTGGAATAAACTTCCCTCTCCAATCCCCTGGACCATTTAAACAGCAGATGAAAAGGTGGAAGGACAGGCAATACATGTTACTCCTCTTTCATTCATCACGCAGCAGCTGATAAACAAAACAGCAAATATCCAGTGCATTTTAGACAACCGCTTTTCACCTGTCACTCCACATAAAGAGACAAGCTGAGAATCTCACCCGCCACTTTCTCTCTTACTGACTCACAGAATGAGGTTGTATTTGTCATCTCTCTCTCTCCTTCTCTCTCTCTCTCTCCATCTATCTCTCTCTCCTTTCAATGTCTCTGATGGCACAGTGACAGAAGATTAATTTCAGTCAGCTGCTGAAAATAATTATTACATTATGGGAACAGTGATCATTATTTAGAACATGATTAAATGTGTCTGCATCTATTGACTCCGAACCCGGTGATTTATGTATTTATTTAGTCAATAGCCTAATGTAAATGATGTAATTAATTATAGATGGTGGTGTCGGGTCGTCGGCGAGAGGAACCGGGGCGCGGTGTAATCTGACAGATGTGAGAGCATCACAGTAGTTCAGGGAATTCCTCCTCCCCGGATTTATTTCCTCATCTGTCCATCCTACATCACTGTACTGTACATGTTCCACGACTCTTTCATTTTCAGTTCTCCCATTACATCTCATAATGCACTTGTGCACGTAATGCACAATGCACTTGTTCATCATTCCTCCATGAGTTTTTGAAACCGTTTCTTTCACTTTTGGGTCAAAGGGAGCTTTTGGACTGAAGGTTGGACACAAAATCTAGATTAGTGGCTAACCATTCACAAAAAAGAACAGACATACACACGGACACTTTCCCAGTTTCCATTGACTGTGGGAGAAATCTGGAGCCCCAGTAGAAACCAACACAAGCACAGAACACCACACAAACTTCTCACCAAAAAAAACGATGAGGGTCCTTGAGTTTGAGTCTCATGAATGGCTCAACATACATTATTGACAAGCATAAAAAGTGCGCAAAATAATGTGTATATTTGAAGGAGTATATAAAATGTGTGCATGGTCAATTTCTTTGTTCCGGTTACCAAAAAAATGTAAAAAGCCTGATGATCTTATATTGATAATCTAAGGATTAATAAATAACAATTGTTAATCATTGATAGTAATAATACATGCTTTATTTAATTATTAATAAAAATGTAAAAAAAAAAAAAAAGTCGCACAGAGAATATAGAAATAATGATATTTAACAAAAATTATAAAAAATACATTGTTATATTAATAATAAACATTATTAAAATAAATAAAAGGCAGTAGGTTAAAGATGTGTGTATTTGTGTACGATAAAGAAGTTGTTTAAGTGTGTGTGTATTCCTTCTGGATTTTTAATGATGCACTTACAGTCATTGTTCAGTAATTTATTCTGTACATAAATCAGCAATACATACTACAATCTGTTCAACAAACGCACATGATAATGTATCTTTCCCATTGCAAAAAAAAAACGATAAAGAGTGTCTTATTTATTTTTAATATTACCATCATTTTAAAAATAAAATTTTTGCTACTCTTAGATTCCTGTCAGCCTAAAGCATTGATTTGTTTATTCCACCACCTCCAAAATCCGTCCTGGCTGCACCTCCCCACGGACCCCTTCATTTCCCCTCTCCCTGTGGAGCTTCATGACTATCTCCCTCCCAGAAGGATCATTCGGTCAGCAGCCGGTCTCACTGGGATGTCGGGGTCACGCAGTGTCCCTTGTCATGCCAGAGTGAAGCCATTTCCATTTTAATGTCACACTTCTAATCTTTCAAAGATGCAACGTACAAGACACAAGGGCTTTAAGTGGTCTTCATATATCACACATTCCTGGTGCTTTCACTCAGGTAATCATCACGATTGCTCTCCGTATCTCAATATCTGCTGCCCGAGGTGCAATAACAGGCCATGTAAGGGGGCTGATATCTGTCGGACATTTTCCAGCCCCCCGCTACGTGTTTTTGGGTGCCACGGTGGGACGGATATAAGTGGAGCCCATCCATTTAGCTCTGTCGATATTCCGCTCATTTGGGATTTCTTTAATGGATCCATATCCCGCTAAAATGTTATTCACCCACCCTAATGATAATGACACTTTGACTGCAATAATCATAAAAACATCTGGCGATAAAAATACCAGGCCGTTCACTTCATTATGCATTTCAAACGCGTGTTGCTCACGTGGAGCCCTGAATTTAAACTTCCATTAGCCTGTCCCGTGTCCATAATTTCCAAAACGGCCTTGAATCCATCAACCGTTTTAAGCCTCGGTTTTGCATCTTCAGGCCTTTTCCCGTATCTGATCAAAAACCTATCTGAGATTATCGGCCGAGTTTATGCAGTAAAGCCGGCGTAGAAGAAAAGCGGCACAATCCGAACCCATCTGGAGTAGGATCAAGCCGTGTGGCTACACACACCGTGTCTGGGTGACTGCTCATCTGGCACGTGGCACACCATCATTTTTCCCTGTCATGGATGAGGGGGTTGGGGTTTGCGGAGGAACCCTAGCGTGGAATGTTTATATTTCATAAACAAAATGATGTTTTCACCGTTGGCTGGGACGGCTGGTTCCAGTTGCTGAATCTCTCCTATGCCTGACGCAGATTATTAATGCGCTCGAGTAACTGTTAATTTCACTTTGGGGGAATGATTTATGGGCGAGCTAAGAAGAGAGGCATAATCTAATTGAGATCAGAATAGCAGTTTCTCCTGTAGTCACGGCGGTCCCATCCAGATGGGGCACTATGATTAATGCCTAATGAGCAAATAATCCATGAAATTAATAGAAAAGCATTTTTAACACCACGCCTCACTTTGGAGGGGATAAATAAATAATTTCAGACTGTCTTCTTTGTGCGAGTGCTTGTAATCAAACGTGGGTTTGAAAAGGTTCTCGTTCAGTTGAGAGATTGGATTGTTTGCTTGCCTGGTTCACGCACACGGAAAGGAAAGTGACTTAAAAAGAGAGATTTGATTCTCAGCTTTACCCAAAATGCACCAATCGTGACGCTTTTAGATATCAAAAGGCCAAACATTATCACAGTCAATGAGGAAATAATCAATTCGAATTACTGAAGGAACAAATGGTTTTGTGCGGGTGCCTGGCAACGGCTTTGTGGAAATTAAATTGACGTTCTGACGAATCAGAAAAAAACAATCTTTTGATTATAGAACTGCAATTATTGAGATATACATTTTAATCTGGAAAATAATATGCAACAAGTACAAAAATTATGTTTATATACACAGTTTATAAATATAGATGTATATATTCAATGTGTCTAAAAGCATTTCAGACTGATCCGTATGAATGCCTTTCTTCGTCATTGTCTATATTGATTTTTTTATGATGGTTCTTTCAGTGAACACTATCACGTACTTTACCAGAACCTTTTCTGGGCGGCTTGACCAAAAATCATTAAAAGTCCTTTTTTAATGCTTCATTACTGAAATGGGCTGCTCAGATCATTCAGCCGAGTTGCTAATGAGGTGAAGTGTGAATTTAAGTTGACAAAAAGACCTTCTAATGTCTTAATGTCAAGGTATTTATTTGCCTAACACCGGTTTCACCTACAGTGTTTATGTTTGATCTGCTGGTTTCCTCAGTTCTGCAGCTTTGTAGCATAGCGAAGTGTTGAAGTTTTACGTTTTTTTTCCTCCTGGATCTGGTTTGAAGTCGTCAGATTTTCCACAGAAATTAGTCAATTTTGCCGTTTTAAATTAAATGAAAAACTGAGGTTGGATTTTTACATAAAGAATATGATTTCAGCAGATTAAAAACTGTAAAAAAAAAATGTAATTAAAAAAAGTCCACTCCCAAACTGAAAACACATTTTTACACAAAAAAAAACACAAAAATAATTTTCAAATTATGTACTATTTTCCACACACAATATTATTAGAATGTTATCTAATATGTTATTTTATACAATATAACTTTATGATACTTAAAAGATGCATTCAAAATCTGCAATCTTACATTTCAGCTTCCATTAATAAAGTTCTGCTTATTAAGTCTCTAAAATGAAGGTACAAATTGTACAATTGAAGACTGAAATAAATCAACAAGCTTATTATTAATTATTAATATTATTAATTGCCTTATTAACAAAGCTTATTAATATTAATAACAGAATTAGAAATATATATATATATACGTATTCTAATGTCTGGGCGGAGGATGAAAAATGGCCTTTTAAACATGCTGCTGAGAGACAAATTGCTACAAATTGTGAATTTTCCGTTTTACGGGATTACAAAGAATCCCCACCGAGTCGCCCGCCACACACATGCAGAGGCAGCAGGAAGTCAGTGCAGAGCTGAACAAAGGAGCTGAAGTGATAAACAGCGCCATGTCAGCCGGAGATTTCCGGAAAGTTACTGATCAACCAAGGTGACCGGAATGCTTTTTTTTATAATTACTTTTATTGCACAATACATGTAATGCATTAACAAAAAAACTAAATATGCTTTGTATTAAAACTAAGTTTATAGAATTTGCATAATATAAATAGCCATTTCACATCTTAGCCAATATCTAATCCCAACATTACTAATCGGATAATACCACCAATAATTCACTAACCGGACTCATGATTTATGAAGCGGATTTTTCAAATATGTTTGCGCTTTGGTCTGGAGAAGGTTAATATTTACACACACAGTCGTCCCAAAACCTTCAGGACCTTGAGAACAGACACAACTTGTTGTCTACAAGTGAAAGGTGAGATAGAGTCAAGACCCAGGAGAGCTTGATTTATTACTGCGCTCACCAGAAAATGCTCTTTTATGCACCTAATCCGGCCTGGGAAAGTTAGTATACGTGATAGAAAGTTGTCAGTTCCATGCAGAGGGTGAGCAAAACAAGGCTGAAATTGTGTTGTCCTCCACTGCAGCAATTTGCTGGAGGGGTATAAAGCTATTTTCCCATGCTCGCTAAGGCCTTGCGTTTGTTTAGCAATGTCCCATTTGGGTGTTAATGTCTCTTTAGTTATGTCACCCCTGTCTGTTAAAGAGTGAAGAGGAGGACTATTCCAATCCGCTCTATATTCTAGACTGTTTGTGGTGAATTAAGACTAGAAAGTCTGTCAGTCAGAAAACAAAACACAATGTAGCACTTGCACAAATGCTAAATTTTTCCCACAGTGAGATGAATAAAATCATTATATTCACAGTTTATTATTTACTTTGCCGATTATCTGAATCTAAGAATAAACGCATGCTAAATCATGTGGCAAAAATGACTCAACAGAATCGAACAACAGAATTTGAGAATGTTGAGGTCCTACCTTTGCTGTCCATCAGCTTTCTTCTCTCTTTCTGATCTGATCTGACAGAGGCTTATTTTCTGGCAGTGATGCTCCTGTTTTTAGAGTTGTGTTGTAATTGTCTTTTCATGGTTTCAAATACTGTACAGTATAGAGAAACATTTCCACCAGTTTGTTGTGCTTTTATCTGTGTTTTATGCTGAACTGTCACCAAAGACTGATTATGGCCGGAATTTGTGACCACATACCTTTATAACAAACTCCCTCCTTGCCAAAGAGCAAAACCTTCGTCTTATTTCCGCCATCTTGATTTGCGCTGAGTCAGTTGATCAATTAATTAGTTCATTGGTCACACCTGTTGTGGATTGTGTTTGCTTGTTTGACTTCAGCAATAGTTCCTTGTTGTCAGGTAGTTGAGCTTTGTGTTTGAGATCTTTATCTGAAATACTGTACAGCCACTATAGAATTTTAAATGATTCCAACGTAAAGTTAATTTTGCAGAGATATTACAACACCAAGTGAATTATTTGCTATTTTATGATTTTGTTGGATTTTGACCAGTGTGACCTTCTTCAATTAGCCTTTTGATTTATTAATTTATAAAATACATGTTTCTATTCTCTTCTTCAAACTGAAGCTTGATCTGTTGTCCTCAAAACCCTGAATGCCCATCACTACTTTAGAAAATTAGATTGGACAGGCAAAGTTGCAAAAACTTGTAATGATTTTTTTATTAGTTTTGCAAACATTGAAATGTTGAATATAATTTTACTGATGCTGTTGTTAAAACCATCATATGATTAAACCGTATTCATTTGTGAACTTATGTTGTGATCCCTTCAGAGAGTTTAAGTCTACTTTACTGTACACACACACACACACATATATATATATATATATATACACAGACGTGGACAAAATTGTTGGTACCCTTCGATCAATGAAAGAAAAACTCAATGAAATGGTCACAGAAATAACTTTAATCTGACAAAAGAAATAATAAATAAAAATTCTATAAATGTTAACCAATGAAAGTCAGACATTGTTTTTCAACCACGCTTCAACAGAATTATTTTAAAAAATAAACTCATGAAACTATATATATATATATATATATATATATATATATATATATATATATATATATACACACATACTATATGTATAGTACCAGTCAGATATGTATAATTATAAGTTAATCTACTCGTTAATAAATTATAATAAAATATATAATTAAAAAACAAATTATAAATAATAAAACTTTAAATAACATTTTCATATTTTATTAAAAACAAAACATATTTATATTTGTATTATTAGTTTAATAAACGTTTACAATTATAAAATTTAAACTATAGCAGTGTGTGCACGTGTGTGTGTGTGTGTGTGTGTGTGTGTGTGTGTGTGTGTGTGCTCGTGTGTGTGTGTGTGTGTGTGTGTGTGTATAGCAGTGTGACTGAAACTGATGGTAGCCTCTAATCAATGTTTTGCGCTTGTGAGAAGCATCACTGAAGCCTCCAGGACTCTAAACTTCTGACCCCTGGTCAGTGTTGTACAGCTGATGGTGTTTGAGAAAAGCGTAATGGCCTCATTTCAGATGGAATCATTCCAAGAGTAAACAATGAATTTGACGCCTCATCCAGATTCTCCTCACACTCTGTGTGGAAGGAGATCCTGGCCTCATTACTGCAGCCAGTGTGACGATCATGTCCCAGCCACAGGGGCTTGACATTTTGCCCCCTTCGATGAGAAGAACTTCTTACTATTGGTCTTAATATAGAAGCAACTGGCCCAACATTGTGTTAGTGGCATATTTATTGGTTCTGGGTACATTCATAAAAATTATTTATGCTAAAATGACCTTGTATTTTTTTTACTATACGTGCACCTTGCAGTCCCAAAAAAGCAGTATTATTGTAATAATTAAATTTAATATTTTCTGTAGTTCTGTTAAGTTTTGTGGCAATAATTGTTAACAAACCTTTGTTTTAACCGGAATAGACCGTTTTTTTGCGAATTTTCTGTTTGACCTTGCAATCTCCATTGCAAACTAGCAATGCCTATTTCAGCAGGAACCCGTGTTTTGTGTTTGTTTTATTGACTGGACACCGACCAGAGTTCTACCTCCTTAGAGTTAAATGGGTTTTCATTTTTTATTGGCAGGCCACTGACAGGTGTTTTATTGAAGCTCTTTGGATTTTAACAACACGGGGTATCAATGTGTGCTATAAAATTAAACAAAATAATAATCAGATGAGAGACACCTCAAACTTAATGGGAAAGAAAAAAATAGAGGCATCACCCTCTGTGATTAAACCATAGCAAAAGCCTGTTTAGATGTAATTAACGTATCGGTCAAACATCATGAGTCATGCTGTCCCGTGTGGAGATATAATTAGTCACTCGATTAATGTTGGAATATGTTTCATCTTGACTTCTGTTTACAAACTTGTACAGTGTAATAATACAGTGTTACAAATACAGTGCAAATTTACCATATTTGCACTGTGAAGTCTCTCGATGTGGCTTGTGTGTGTTTATTTCTATAATCATACATTCATACATTCTTTAGAAGTTTGAGTTCATTTGAAAGAAGGACTTGGCTAATATTTGAATAACTTTCAATCTCCTTTCAAGAAAAATCTCCACTAGATGAATATTCTTTCAGAAGATTCTGTTGAACTGTCTGCAGTGAACAGCTAAATATTCCAAAAGACAGACTGAAATTAAGAGCTGTGTTCATGAGCAAGATGAAGATAAAACCTTGATCTCGTATTATCATCTTCCTTCTGTGCTAAAAATCAGCGTAGGAAACATTGACCTTCTAAAACGGGTTTCTGAAGATCAGCTGCAGGTGTCGTACTAATAAAAAACTGATTTTTTTCTTTTGTTTTTTATAAAACCATTTGTTTTAAAATAAGCAAGTCACAAAAAATTTATTTCTAGACCAAAATGTTTCATAAAGCTTCGAACCTGCTATTTTAGATGCTTAGGAAAGGATAGTTAACCCCCTCCACTTTTACTGAAAGACAATATATCCGTGAAAGGCAGGAGCAGGATCATAGCCTGCTGAACTTGAGGTCTGGATGTTATTGATTATGGAAATATGCCTGGCTATGACCTGGGATGTTATAAGCTTTAAGCATTGATTAAGTACATGCCAAAACAACTTTGGCAGTGAAATCAGGAGTCCATTCAATTACCCCGGCCCCGTCTTAAATTCTTCCTCTTTAAAAGGATTTCATTCTTTTATGTACATACTCTATTGTCCAAATATTAAATTAAGCTCTGACCATGGCGATTGTAAATGACCTCCAGTAGGATATTTGACCTCGGACTTTAGGACGAGAGAGTGTCTGGGCTTCTGGTCATGTGGTGAATCGGAGGCAAAAGGTCAGAGCAATGCACTTATGTTCTTCCATGCCCAGCGTCCTCCATCCGTTTGTACGTGGCTACCAGCTTGGATGTGGCAGTCAGATCAATAGATTCCCAAGGATTGACTTCATAAGTAGGTCATAAGAAGCATTTTAGATATTAGCGGTGGTCAGCAAGAGGCTGTGCAGAGTTCATGCTCTGGTCTCTCACTTAAGCTCTCGCCCTAGCCATAAAACAGAGAAACATCAACATGAATCATCTAAATTCAATAGAGATAAAGATAGCCAGAAAATAAATTCGCCAAAAATGATTTTTTCAATTTTTTTATTTTGTTGGGGTAGGGGGGGTGTCTGTCACATTTATGTTCATCTGTCGATATATATTCTGACCCATGTTTTTCCATTTCTGGGTCACGGGGAGCCAGTCCCAGCAATTCGGAGTCTGAAAGCAGGACACCCATCCTGGAATAGTAGCCGACCAATCACAAAGCAGACACACGCACATTCACACTCTCACTCCAAACTTTGTGTCTTCTTATACAGAGGAAGCCGAAGACTCTGAGCAAACCCAACCAGGCCCTGAGCAGGTTCTTTTCCATCACCACCACGCCACCGTGCCACCTCGCTGTGTCCTTGCCATCAGTCAGATCTGCGTATTTTCACTAGCAAAAAACGCGCGAGCTCATCAGAGAAATTCAGATTGCGAGCCAGTTCAGAATCCCATATTTCAAGCCGCAGAGCAGACGAACGCCAGACCGGTGGGCGAAATCATTTCCATGTTCACTTTTTCATCATTTTTCATCAGGCCCAATATTTAATGCTGTTAGCCGGATCGCACCGGCGCTCACAATGAAACGCATGTCAGTGGCCGCATGTGTCAGACACGCGCTTGCTATTGAGTGAGCTGTCTCTGTAATGGAGTGACGAGTCTGGGGAGAGACACCCCCTGAACACATTTGGGTAATATGCCAGGGCTGTTCCTGTTTATCATGTGATTCATTCACGGGCGGGCACGGAACATTATGTATATAATTCACTGCTTACATTTGTCAAAACATGGGTTTGTGTGAGAGCTAATGATCCACGTTAAATTACCATAAAGGAGAAAAATCCACTGTTCACGCTTGCATGACGGGATCCACTGGCCCTGTTAAAGCATTAAACTTATAAAGGGGCAATCAGGCCCTGAAAACACAACATCCCGCCAAACACAACACAGCAGACTGTGTGGGAAATGTATACGCACTATATGTGCCATTCATAATTTTCTTCTAGACATTGACCTCTGCGTGCTTTGTATTTGTTTCCCCAGGGCCTTTAACGAACAATAAGGAAGAATTTACAGTAGCTTTTTCAATTTCATTTCGTTTTTATGAATGAATATCAGGTGGCAAAGTGTGTGGTGCTGTAGTCTTACAGCAAAGGAGTAAGTTTGTGAAGTTTGCACTCTCAGTATGCAGGTGTGGGTTTCCTCAGAAGTTTAGGAAAATTGTCCATAGGTGCACGAGAGTGTGAATGTAATTTGCTCTGTATTGGTTGGCCATACCTTGTTTGGTATCTGCTTTTGTCTAAAGCTGCTGGGATTGGCTGCACTTCCCAGTGACCCAGAAATGAAACACCCAGGTTCAGAAGATTTGGAATTTGATCCAATGGTTGCAGGTTGGAATCCCAAATCAGCGCTGGTGTCCATGATAGCTCTAATTCAAAGTGTCTGCCTAATAAATTAGCAAACTATTATATTACTTAACCTAAACGATTCATCCAGGCTTTGAAAACGGCACTTTTGTGCCCTCCAAAGCCACGAAGCGCAGCATCAGCAGCACCATCTTATAATCCTCACCTGCTCAATGTCACCACCGCTGGACCACACGAGATGTGACGAAGCGTCTTCGCTAATTTAATTTCATTAAAACTTAAACTACATTCCGGGTGCACTTTATCACCTTTTTATTGTCTATTTAATGCATCGCACTGCTCCTCTTTGTGTCACCCATAACTTCTCTCCGCGGGCGAAGGCAGCGCATCCTGCCACACAATACAGTCTAAATGCAAGTATAATCAGACTTTGATTTCCGCGGCGTGAAGCCCGGGGAGAAATCTATTACTTTGCTGCCATTTTCCTAAGTGTTTGTTCCCTCGCACGACCTTCGTGCTTTATCTGTTGGTTTTTATTTTCCGAGTGCACACTATCCATATGTTACTCTAATAGTTGCTATAATTCCAGGCCGATATCCTCGTGTTTTATTGGCTGTGAGTAAAAACAGAGATTAGACAAGAAAGCATTTTAATAAAAAAAAAAAAACTGAAAAGCCTCTTTAGCGGTGCTAATGGGCTGACATTGATGTATTTGCATAGATATGAATTATACAGACCCGGCTTGACGTGACTTTTAAAATATGATTGAGGGGGTTATTATGGCAGCGCCGGGCTACGTGCTAGCAGGTTGTTTTAGCAAGGCTAGTGCTAATAAAATTCAGGACTCGGGACTTTGCCAATGAGGGCAGTTTATTCATGGCCTGAGCCGTCTACTGAAAGTGCTCATTTTGTCATTACTCCCCTTCATACAACACCAAGCACCACAACAATGTCAAAATGCCGTTCGCTTAAGCAGCAGCTTAAACTTTGTGCGTGCGCGCGCGCCTGTGCGTAAACTCTAAAATGAACTTCCCATTATTCACATATTTTCTGTATTATTCACATACTGTTGACCCGAGACGTTTCTTTACTCAGCTGACATACTGTCAGATTAAATGTGCTTATCTGGCGTTGTTTACCTCTGATTCTAAATTCTGATTTCTTTATAAGCCACTGCATCCAGCCTCTTTGACAGATTATGTGAGCATCATTAGACAAGATTACAGGAGATTAGAAGCACTAAAGTGTGTTCACGCCACCCAGGATGTCCCTTGAAACACCAACCGCAAATATAACGTATTCTTACACCAAAATCGGCATTGTATATTCTACTGATAATTATTTGCTTAATTAAAAGCCTTTCTCGCATTCGCCTAATTTTGCGGTCTTAAATGATTCTGGTGGACAGTCAACTGAAATGAATCTAATAAATTCACCCATGCGTTGAAATAGCCCGCGATAGCTCATGGCTCGTGACAACCAGCAGGGGATTCATAATGGGGGGTCCCTGGGTGTTTTTATCAGTGCTCTCCAAACGGCTGAGGACGAGATAAGGCTCGAGCACACGTAAGACGGTATTCATCCTCGGCAGCCTCTCGTGACACAGTCTTGTATGTAATCTCTTGTAGTACATGTTCAACTGAGAACGCGTCAATAGAGCTCTTTATCCAAAACACACAGTAAATTAGTCACACACACTAAACGTCAAACGATATCTCACCACGAGGCATAAATGAAAAGTGTAGAGAAAAACTGTCAGCGTTGTTAAACATGATGTCTTGTGCAGATCCTGGAGGGGGGAAAAAAACGAATAAATGGAATTTATGCTGGAAAAACAATAAACCGGTGATGAACGGCACACATCCCAGGAACCCTGCGTGAAACAACTGTTATTTCTCAAATAATTAACCTCGGTTCCAACAAGTGTCTGATGGAGGAGCTGCACTGACCCAGGATCATTTGACCAGCTGCCTGCAGGAACCCTGTTCTGGAACACGCAGGAACGACTCTACATCACTAGGTGCCCAGCAGATGCCAACACGTCTCCCCCGAGGATGAGGAACAGACACTGCGTTCCTCACACCTGGCTCACCGTGATGGTCATAATTCTGAATTTGCAAGCCAGCATCTGCTTGTGCACCATCAATATTCACAAATAATATTGGGAATTTTACTATTGGCTATCCGCTTTTTGATTAAAAAAAGCAAAATCAAAGCAGTACAAATATGAAAAAAAAACTGATATTTTACGCCAGACATAAAAGTACAATTATATCTATTAAATCCAAATATAATCATTTGGAATTAATTGCAAATACTTTTTAGTTGGGGGAACTGTTTCAGTGTTATTAGCTTATTTCAAGATGTTCAACAAAATTGCTTTGTACAGTAGAGTTAATGAGCAAATTCATTAATGTATTTTAATGTGTGGCAACCAGAAATTAATTATTGCGATGAGAGTTCATTAAGCTCTTATGCAACAGTAATTTGGTACCATATTGACACGAGGTCATTGGCCTACATGTAGCCAAATAAGGATGGATTGAAAGTGCTTGACAAGCTAAAATCCCGATTTTTAATGTGGTACAGTATTATATTTAGGTTTTATTTGTGTTAATAAAGCAATAAAGTACATTTGTAAAATTAAATAAAAAAACCCATACCCAAAAAGTACATAAACATTTCTTTGTGTTGGGTGGGAAATCGTTGTTTGGAAAAATTGTGGGCACAAAAAAGTAATGTATTTATGTACGACAGAGATAAATTACTGCAATTAAAAAATAAAAAAAATTGAAAAAATGTCTTATTCGTTTTGGCTGATGTTAAAAACGAAAACAAGTGTAGATTGGGTCGTAACTAATTGGAATTGGTTTTATCGTCGGTTATACAAATAGTGCGAGAAAAGAAAAACAACCTCTGTTCTGACCCGATGTTAAACAACATGTTAAATTCTTGAATATTTTGCTGTTCTTGAATAGCTATTCTTGGAACTTTGTCCATTCAGTTTTTAATTTTGAGGCAAACCTGCTGAATTTGGAAACACTTCGCTACAGGTGGTTGAAATTTCTACTCTATCTGTAACAATACTTGCAACTATACCATCAATTTTCAATGAATAAAATAAATCAATAATGCATTTTCGATTCATGCTTTTATAAAAAGTTTCGTGATGAATGAATAAAGATCGTCTCTTCCAATTTGTTCGAAAACATTATTGAACAATTTCGAAAACGTCGTGTTGCTTAAAGGGTGTTCTCGAAATTCACTATTATAAATGAATTTTATAATTCATTTATAATGCACGCATATATCGCATTTACATATAAAATTAAGATATTTAAATAAATAAACAAATATATATCCTATAGCATGTAATATGTATTAAAACAATACCTTTGGAAAACTGTAGCAGCGTATGATTTCGTATGTACAAACATGTATGGTACAAATGGTGCACGGGAAGCATGAATAAGTCCTTTCAAAATTTAGACTGAATGCAATGTATACTTTGTTTGATGTGAACAAATCGGTTGAATATTTTACAGATTTAAAAAAAATGATCTGTGACGATCTAATCATTCAGATCACATATTGAACACGAAGCGACATCGCTGAGAAAAAAAATATATAAATAATTTTATTTTTGTAATACCTGCATTAGATCTTTCGTATACATTCCAAAGTACAGTAATGTTCAGTGTATTTTTGTGAGAGCATAATACAGTGATATGTTAAAACGCTCAAACCAAATTTTTACTCATTATTAATTAAACAATTTAAATAGTGGAAGTAAAAAATATCAGTAATAATAATAATAATAATAATAATAATAATAATAATAGTAATAACAAAACGTGCTTTTTTTTTATTATATTCAATAATTTGAAAAATATTATCCTTTAAGTTGACGCCAAGTTGTCTTTAAATTCAGCTATATTGAAAACAAAACTTCTAAATAGTTTCTTAAAGCAAAACATTTGAGAACTAGCCAATCAATATAATTAACATCGCTGATTTTGTGTGTAAACAGTTATTTGCAACATGTACACTCTATCGAATGATTGAAAAAGACATCCCATAAGAGATAAGAAAAAAATACAACGTTTAACTTTTTATTAAATAAAAGTGCAATACACAAAAACTGCAAGGCGCATTTGCAGGTTTCAAACACTGTTACAAACTTAAAATATCATAAATTAATTGCGAAAAGTGTCAGGGAACATTCTAAAATTGGAGGACGAACAATATGCATTATATTACAAATATATGGCTAGGTTTTTGATTATTTACACCGGTGATAGCCAGATCAATCTTTTGTCTATTTTGATTTAGCTTTTCCCTCGAATGTATTTTGCCTTAAATGCAGAAAGATTCCATTATTATTTTTTTTCCTTAGGTACAAAAGAAGTCAAAACAGCGTCCATCCCATAAAACTCAGGGTGAAAACCATCTACAAATTAATAACTTGAAAATGCAAATCACACAAACCCTAACCAAAAACGAAACTGAAGAGAAAATAACGAATTCTGCAATGTTTACTATTCAAAATATTTTACACATAAATATTCACAGTAATATAATTCCTATGCGATACAATTCACGTCTTAATTTACAAAAAAGTACCGTTGTCTTTCTGTTCAGCTCCACCAATAGCTCCTCTGTTCTGCATCCTTCCATTTAAATCAGAGCTCAAATGTGTTGGAAAAAACAGTAGGTACAGAATGTTTGATGCGTCTCGATGGATTTGACCATTCCCCGTTTCCGTTTTACGAGCTCTCGGTTTCCGATGTGTGAATTATAAGAGCTGAGTTTGGTTTGTGTTTTTTCAGCAACTGGGTAATTTTTTCATCGTCCGAATTCGGGTCTAATGGCTTGTTGTAGTCGTCGTCGTCGTCTTCGTTTTCCGATGAGCCTTTCAGCCTCTCGGTCTCTGAATCTTGTTTTTTCTTAGCTGATGCCATTTCTGCAGCGTGCCGTTTTCTCCATTTTGTTCTTCGATTTTGAAACCACACCTAAGCAATAATAAATGAGAAAAAGGCTAAATAATTGCACATACGTTTAGCAACTTCCACTAGAATTTTAAAAAATATTGTTCATACTGCAAACTGGCTTTGTTAAGAAATCTTTGTTTTGAGAAAGATTTAGAAAACAATAACTCCACCATAATTTCTATCAATATTGCTAAAGGTAAATTCTCTAAGAATTATTAATATAAATGAATACACGTGAAAATGTTTAAAAAATTGAAGGCATGACTTTTTAATATCATCTTTTTTAATCACTTGACATTATGTCAATAATGGAAGAGTAAAGCCAATTAATATCATTTTTATACTGCACAAATACAGTCTTATTAATTTCTTTGCAGGTTAGTGTGTGAGAATATTTATTTTCGCAGGTTTACATCATTAAAAAAAGGCAAAATAATAAAACAACAATTACAAAAAACAAATGCAATCAAAATTAATAAATAACGTATCAGTTACACATCAACAGTAAACTACTAAATGGTAAACAATAATAACAACAATTGTTAATATGGCCAAACGCAGCTAATTATTATTTTGTGTGTAACGTTTATTAATGGAAATTGTTACGTGACATAAACACAGACTAATAATTTACAAAGTGGCTAGTGGTATTTATTCCCCGAAAAGGGCTTTATTAATTAGTTTAATTTATTAATAAAGCAGTATCTCACCTTGACTTGGCTCTCTGTCATCCCTAAAGAATAGGCCAGTCTTGCTCTTTCAGGTCCCGCTAAATATTTCGTTTGCTCGAATGTTTTTTCCAGAGCAAAAATCTGCTGCCCAGAAAAGGTCGGTCTTGTGTGTTTCCTCTTCCCGTCTTTATCCAGCAGCACCGAGTTCTGATCTGCAAGGGCGACCACATATTTTCAATACTTGGGATTCACACGTAGCAGCATTTAAAAACAACAAAAAAGCTCTACTTACGTGGAGAACAAGCAAATCTCGCGTCTCTCCAGTGTGGGCTTTGCATAACTCCAGGCCAGAAGATCGGTGTTCTGCCCGGAAGATCTGTCAGGGGCTTCGGATAACGGGCCACCGCCACGGCCGCGGCACCGGGGCTGAAATAAAGCCCTGGAGGTGGAGGAGGACTCAGGCTGCTGAAGCGCGGAAGCCCAGACAAGATTCCAGCAGGAGAAGATGCTGCAGCAGCAGCCGCCGCGGCCACCACCGATGGACGACTGAGGATGTCGTTTATTCCGTGAGGTGTGGCAACCGCGCACTGCTGCGAGGAGACGAAAGTCGAAAGTCCCGATGATGGTTTGATCCCCGGGGAAGAGACAGGGATGCCACCTGGGTTCGGCGAGGTAGCTGTGGGCGAGGTGGAGGATGCTGGTCCACTGGAAGATAACGGGTAGGCTGGGTAGAGCGGGGTCTTCATCTCGGTCATGCTGTGTAGAGCAGCCAGAGGTGGGGTGTTGAGTAGAAAAGCGCTCTGGCGAGACCCGTCCATTTGCCCCACCGCTAACATTACCAATAATCTACAACTTTTATTTTTCCTCCTCTAAATATTTCGAAGGAGCGACGGCAAGAAGCCAAAAGAGGGGGAAAAATCAATCAGACGAGCGGCTGGAAAATAAAAGACCGAACGCCGGAGGAGCAAAAAAATTAAAAAGAAAAATCGAATCGTTTGAAGAAAAGCGCAACTTTTAAAAGGTAGAATTCGCTACAAATTCCCAATCAGATGCAGCGAATCTTCAAACAGACGTCCGATGGCAATATCCATTCCTTTCTTTTAAATCTCTCAAATATTGCATAATACAGCTATAAGGCGTCCTCGCAGATGAAGAGAGAAGACGACTCCGGCGGAATCTTTTGTGTTCGTAAAATTAAGAGTCTTTTGGGCAGTTCACGGGAAGATCTAGAAGATAATAAAACATTATCATCAACCTGCTGTCTTTTGCACGAAAAAGTCAAAACTTTGAGAGTGTGTCTAGGAAAGTAGAGGGGCTCTGCGTGCGCTCATTGGGTGAGCGTGGTGACGTCACCGGAGTCAGCTGAGCGCGCGGACTGAATTTAGGAGTCTGTTCTCATTGGCTCTCATTTGCACGTTAAAAGAACAGCTTTCCGACCCCCTATTAAACACAAAAAGAGCACAAAATCAATTCGATTGGTCAAGTCAATTTGGGATCTATTTTTTTAAATAAAGGAACATCTGCACGAGAGCCAGTCACGTGAGCGGCGGACTTACGATTGAAAGTCTCCCGCGCACTCCACAATGGAGTTTGGAGATGATGCGTTAGTCAAGACGGACTGGAAATTAGGTTTAAATAAATAGTATTACTCACTCACCACTTGACTCTGCATTAGGGCCGTGATCTTAAACCGCTTGCACACAACTGGGGATAATAAAGACATACGACACGTATACGCACACACGTTACTCGTCAACATTTAAACACGATAAAACCGTTATTCCAAGAAAAAGTCAGATTAAATCGCCAATACTCAATTCAAACGTGCTCAGACAAAAACAGCTCATATTTGTGATTGAGCTATTCAATCGATATTTGGTCAATGATATTTAGACACTTCTTCCACAAACATCGAAATGTAATGATTACGTTAACTTTAAAACGAATTATACGGCCACTAAAACGATTGTTTAAAACTTAAAAAAAATAATAATAAAAAAGATAACCAAACTCGTACGTTTGATGGAATTCGGCTGCCCTCTAGCGGTCAACCTAACAGTTGAATTCCTACTAGAAATCACCCATAATCAGCACGATCAGGGATAAAAAAAAAATTCTAATATCCTTATATTTACGGCAAGCTATATTTATTGTATTATAAAGCAATAATTTACCACATGCACTTCCCATTGCAGATCTGAAATAAGCAGAGTTGAGGGTCAAATCAAAAGTCAAATTTTATTAACTCAAGTCTAATCACATCAGGTAATTCATCAGGAGAAATAACGACACCATAAAAAGCAAGAGAAACGAGACTGGAGACATTCCATAGTACGAATGTTGGACTTTATTTACATTTACTCTCGTGCCATAAGCTTCTGCTTCTTCAGTTTCTTCTGCGAAACCTATCATGGAGAAAAAAAAAAAACAATTAGAGACCATTCAAGACCACACACACTCTAGAACTGACAATTTAGTGGCTGCTCAGTAAAAAACAGATTCTTTTCATCATTTATCCAAAGGTGTCCTAAGGTGTCATCACTACAGCCGTGCAGACAAACATCCAATCATAAATTGGCATCGTCACCTTTTTCTTCTGAGAAACTTCCTCCTCGGGTTTGGGAACGATCTGCTCCTTCTCCGTGAGGATCATTTCAATGTGGCACGGGGAGCTCATGTAGGGGTTGATGCGTCCGTGAGCGCGGTACGTGCGCCTGCGCATCTTCGGGGCTTTGTTCACCTGGATGTGCTCGATCACCAGAGAATCCACATCCAAACCCTGCAAAGACACAGCAGGAGAAGTTAAAACCAAACCCTTGCAGGACTCTGCTGATTCTTAACACTCGTGATGGCACCTTGAGCTCGGCATTGCTTTCAGCGTTCTTCAACATGTGAAGCAAAAACTCTGCGCTTTTCTTGGGCCAGCGTCCCTGAGTCCAGCCATGCTGCTTAGCCTGATGGGTAAAAGTAAAAAACACCACATGTGAGACATCTTAAATTCCTCAGCTACAATCACAGTATGTGTTCCAAACGTTTGCTCAGACTTAACGCTTAGTGTTTTCATTATGAACTCCAAAGGTGTCCTAAGATGTCATCACAGCTACACGTCAGCATGAAGAACATTGTGAAGTCTCCTCACCTGAGCACAACGACCCACACCACCATTGTATCGGCGGAAGGGGACACACTGGTGCTGGACGATCACATCCTTCAGGTACTTGTTGGCCTTGCGGATGTGCATGCCCTTAATGGCCTGGGCAGTCTCACGGGTGTTCTGGGGATTAAACGAGGACAAACTATTACAGGAAACCAGTCTCACATGGCAAACTGAGATGTACCAGCGAGTTAAAGCTGGGTGATTTAGAAAAGGGGCCGCAGTCAGAATTTGTGCTTCATTTTATCTATCCAGACAGTGAAATGTGACTAGTGTGTAAGGCGTGTACAACAAGTCAAACATCCAGGTCACGATTGTGGAAATCAAGTAGCTGAGAAAGGTTTTGATTCGAATAAGCTGTTATTCGTAGCTTTTTGTGCTTTAATTCGTAATTAAGATTTCCGATGTGGCGACCTAGAAATACAAGTTCAAACAAAAATAATTACGTTTGTTCCCACTCTTCAGGCAGTTACATGGCCAGAAGTGTTTATCCCACACAACCCAAATATTTAATAAAATTATTCTGGTTTGAAGATTAAAATCCCAGTCCACTTGGCTCTACAGTTCAAGACATTGACCACCACGTCCAGGTGTGTTTGCATTTTCACTGCGTGTGTGCGTGTTAAATGAAGCACAATTTTATTACGGCCTATACGCTATATAATCGTTAAAAGAATCTCAAACATCACCAGCTCTAATTTGGAGGCTGGAAAGTGTGGTTGCTCAGAAAAATACTTGATTCTTTTCATGTTTAATTCCAAAGGTGTCCTAAGTGGTCATCATTGCATCCACAAACCTCAAATAATAATAAATACACACATATGGACACATGAATCCAGCGTGGCCAGTCTCACCTTAAAGTGGACGCGGAGGTTGGAGCCCCTCGACTTGCATGCTGTCATGAAACAATCACGTATTAACACCAAGTCTGACAGGAGAAGCGAGTGTGAGGGAAAGACACTCACATTTCGTCGGGTTCTCCGGGTCGAGAGAGTAGCGGACCATTTTCGGAGATCTGCGGACGGAAGAAATGCCGATGACTGACCGGTTAAACACCACGGAATACAAGCAAACGTGATTTTAACTACACATTTAACCGGCGCCGAGTAATAACTGTACATATTTGATGCCCATTTCTGTACTATATCTATGCGGGGGGAAAAAACATGGACGCCAACAGTCGATCTCAGATCAAGTAATAAAACACATCAGTGATGGTTTAAACGACAGCTCATATTCTGTAGGAATATAAATTACAAGCTATTAATGCATATTAAAGAGAACGCGCGGCGCAGTTTTATACGATGGTGATGATACAGCGCGGATTATTTTGAGTATGTCTGCGGTGAGATCGTAGGCTCGCACTCACGTTCCTAGGCCGCAGAAGGGAAGAGGAAGTGCAAAGCATTCTGGGAGAACAAATCCGCTCCTGTTTCTTCGCGATCGTCTTTAGTAGCAACTGGAGCAAGGACGCGAGTTGCCGCCATCTAGTGGCTGAAAGGGGAATCTGTAAGTAACGGACAAGGAGTGACGTGACAAAAATACGGCAAAATGTGTACTATTTATAAATATTTGAGAATGCATTGTTCAAATACAACTTACTACAACAATTTACATAAAACGTAGTAATCAAGGGTCAAGAAACTCAAAGAGTTTAAAAGTTTTACAAAGAATTAAAAGCCATTTCAATATTTAAGGAGAGTATTTTAACATTTAATAATTTAAATAATAATTATGAACAAGTAAAATATAATTAATATTTATCAAATCTAACGAAACATAATTTTATTTTTTTATTATAAACACTGATATAATGATTAAATTTAATGATACTTTAATGAAGGCCCTGGGCAAGTTCAGTTAACAGAACTAAACAGCAAGAAAATAAATAACATAAAACAACAACAGAAATATACATGTTATTGATATAAATAATAATAATAATAAATATAACGAACACTGGTGGTACAGTGTGTACTTTCGTAAGCTGAACACAAAACTGCGTATGCCATTTTACCACTAGATGGCGGAACAGGACAGACTTTAAATAGGTGCCTGATTAAAAAATAATTTTAAATAAATTTGACATAAATACATTAATACATTATCGCTACTTCTGCACTTCTGGTTAGGCCAGCTGCATTTCGTTGTCTTGTACTGGTACTTGCCAATGACAATAAATCTCTCTCTCTCTCTCTCTCTCTCTCAAACCATAGTTTTGGAGGCTCACATCCTGCAATATCGAACTATTTCTCTTGTATCCTGCTCGGAATCTGCTGAAGCTCAGTTTAAATTACAAAGCCCTTTGAGAACAACTTTAGGATGATGTTAGTGCAGCTACTTGTCAATGTGCACCAAGCATTACATTACAGCAAATTTGTAAAGCTTGCAGTCTTGTTCTGCAACAACAATATATTGATCCAAACCTGTTTGAATGACAGTCTTTCATTATTAAGCTCTTTATGTGCTGATAGGATAAGATTTCTGATAAAGGTGGCGACTGGTGACTTGCTTAAAAATAAAAGTCCTCCATCCACAAAAAAATTATTTGCTTGTTCACATCCTCCAAGCAGTTTGTTCTTAAAAGACCAGAACAATTAATCCCTCACGTTTTTCTTCTAACAATACTTGAAATGTTATATGAGATGAACGATTCTAATCTGTTTTGGTCGGTTAATTTAAAAAAGAAAAAGTAATAATAATATAAAAGTTGGTAGATAGGTAAAACGTATGTATAAATTATAATTATTTGTAATTAATTTGTAATTATTAAATGTTAAATTGTTACGTTTTACGTTGTATTAGGTATATATGACACACACACACACACACACACACACACACACACACACACACACACAGTATATAAGCACAACAGTGTTAGGGTTAGGGTTAGATTTAGAGAAAGAAATAAAAAGAGTAAGGAGAAAAAAGGAGACAAAATGAGAGGGAGAAAGAGAGTGGAAGAGAAAGCCAGCGAGCAAGAGAGAGAGATGGAAAGAGAGGGAGAAAGAGAGAGGAAGAGAAAGCGAGCGAGTATGAGAGAGGGAGAGATAAAGACAGAAAGGGAGACAGAAAGAAAAAGAGATTGCGAGACAAAACAAATAAGTGAGAGAGTTGGAGAGAAATAATTAACCCAACAGGCCAACAGAGAGAAGTAAAAATAATAGAGCTGGTGATAAAGAAAATGGTGGGTGGGAGAGAGAGGGAAAGAAACAGGGCAAGAGAAAGAAAGACAGAGACAGAGAGAGAGACGGAGAGAGAGAGAGAGAGAGAGAGTACAAAATAAAGGGAAAGAAAGAGAGAAAAATGGAGAGGGAAGAAGAGAGCAAGGAAGAGGGAGAGGGGGGGGGGTCTTTTCTCCATAGACGGCAAAACCATACATCACCCTTGATTTCCTTATTTGCATAATGCGATTTGGCCATTTTAATTGCTTAATGTAAAATGAACGAGTCCTAACAAGGTGGTCAGCCAGACTTGTCCAGTGAGATCCGATCTGAACAGGAGCTCAAGGACACTACAGGAGATCTTCATCTGCAGCAGTGAGTCGTGAGCGAGGTGGGCTTGTTCTCTGTTGCCCACCACCTTCCTGCAGATAACTGAAGAGTGATTGGGAGGGGTGTGTGTGCGTGTGTGTGTGTGTGTGTGTGTGTGTGTGGGTCGGGGGGGTGAGAATTTATAAGGAGGAGAGACTGCAGCAATGCAGAAGCCGGGCGCCGCCTGGTAATGGGAGGGAGAGGAGTAATGCATTAGTGGACAAATGATGTTCAGTGGATCGATGATATAATAAAGTGGGTAAAAGAAAGAGGGAGAGACGGAGTGAGAGTTGGAGAGCGAAGGAAAGGTAGAAAAAGAGATACAAAAAAAGAGAAGTGAAGCGTAAGAAATTTACGGAGAAAGATGTAGACGCAGAGAGTTCTATAAATAGAGGACAAAAAAAAGAAAAACAGAGGGTAAAGGAGAAGTATAGACTGAAATAGGGGGGGGGTGAGAAGAGAGAAAAGTAGAGGAGAGGAGAGTGGAGCAAGAAAGAAAGTCAGAGAGAGAGGCAAAAGTGAAAGAGAGAGAGTAGAGAGAGCAAGAGAGTTCAGAAGGAAAGAGAAAAATAGAAAAAAGAATAAATACTGCACAGAGAATTAAGGAGAGGGAGAGATTCAGATGGAGAGATTTGACAACAAATTATTGGAAAAAGAGGTCAAGAAAGAGAATGAGAGAAAAAGAGAGAGATGCAGAGAGAGAAGAACATGCAGCAAGTGCAACTGAGACGAATAAAAGAGATACACAGAGAGATACATAGAGAAAAGGAGAAGAATAAGAGAGTGAATGAAGCAGAAAGAGGGGATGAGATAGAGAGAGACAAGAATGCTATGAAGTGAAGGAGAGAGGGAGAGAGATACAACGAGTCAAAGAAAGGTAGATATCAAGAGCGAGAGAGACCTAAGAGAGGTGGAGAGAGGGAGGATGATAAACAGAGACTGAAGGGGGGGGGGGGGCAGAGAGACAGAGAGAAAGAGAGAGAGAGAGAGTGCGTAATGTGGGATTATTATTAAGACTTCCGCATGGCTGTAAAACGACTGTAACTGGCATTTTAAATCGACTCGGCTAATGAGCATTTAATTGCTTATCGATGGATTCCCCCAAACCAGTTCACCCATGGCCTGTCCGTAAATCAACCCAATCAATCCAAAGATTTACTAACAGTCATATGTGCGCTATGTTCAATTAAACACATGTTCAGAAAACCTGCTGAAGAAATGTGTTTGTACGTTTAATACATAATAATCACAACGGTGTATACATATCAAAACCTGTGAATGGCGATAAAACGACAAGATTTGTGCATTTCCATGTCTAAAAGCTGCATTTTGGCCGGTAAATTTTTAATGGAAGATCAGCATTCGACACACTGCAGCTTCAGGCTCGATCTGTGAGGTTCAGCCAAAAGCTCCGGAATAAAAGAATAGAATATAAACAATCTGATAAACAAATCTGAATAAAAATATCTCGTGGCTTGCAGTGTGCTCTCGTCTCCAGCAGGGTGAATTAAGCCCACAAACATTTACTCTACCTGCTGATATATTTTATCAATTAATTAATTAATTCAATAATATTTAGTAACAACCTGCCACTCAGGTGTTGTTTACGCAGAGCACATCCCTAGTGGCCATATTGACAAACTAACTCACTTAGTTCTATTATTATAAGGCCTATTATGTCTTTCAGCATGGAACAAATATTGCAAGCAGCAGTTTTGAGTCTGGAGCCTTTATAATGTGTAATACGTATCTCTGCTGCTTTTTGAGACGTGTTTGTCAAACGTATACTTCAGTGATCTCTTCGGTGTAGACGGCTTTATGTTGTAGGATTTATTGTAACACATAAAAATGCTGTAGTGAAAATGTAATACAATTTCACCACAGATTACAGTAATAAATTGTTCTATGCATTTAGTTTTCCAATAGTGTGTTAAGTTGTTACATGACCATACATTATATTGATCAATAATGATTGAATAATTACAGTTCATTGCAAATCAGAAATTAAACAAATAAAAAAAAACAGTCCACTCCAGGCAAGTACTAAAAGTTGAAATTTAAAGAATATTATTATACAATACAAATTTTTATATTAAAGAATAGCTATATCTACATAATGCGTCACTAATTACAATTTGTATTAATTAATTTCAATGTCCTGAACCCCTTATAACCAACAAGGTAGAAATAAGACAAGTCACAAACTTGGGGAAATGACTGCAGGGAAACACAAGCAAACTTTGCAAACTTTGAAACCTATTTAGACTGAAATCTGAAAATTAAAAGAAGCATTAAAAAAGAAATAATTCAGTAGTTAAATCAATGTTTTTAATTTGTATAATAGTTTTTAATGTGTATAATTGTGATGTTTTCATTAGTCATGACATTAATCTTGCTAGTGTGGCATCAAAGTGTAAACAGTTGCTGTCCAAATAATTGACAAATATATGGAACCATTGTAGTTTGTATTTAAATATTAAAAATATACCGTATATGTATTGTTTATTTTTAATAAATATTAAAAACAGGAGTCAAATGATAACGCACAGTGCGACCTGAGATTTATGCGGCTTTGAGTATCACAAAGATTCAGTTTCAGCAATCTGATCGCTGGAACACAAACCTTCACAACGACAAATATTGAAATCTAAACACTGTAAATAAGAAATACAGAATGACAACACCAATGAAATGCTTTTTAAGTAGGTTTTTTTTTACTGAAGGCTTAACATAGAGAGATTACTTCATCATTGTCATCCTCACCATCCTCATCCCTTTTCCCAAGGTCAAATCATCTACAAGTCTTGCTGCATAAGCATTGGCGATGAGAAACATGCAGCTATTAGACAATTCTTCCATTGCCGGTCCATTCTCCTCCGCCAGCTGCCTCAGCAAAATCTTCAAACAGGCCGGTCAGCATTAAAATGCTCTCTCGGCCCAACAGAGGGCAGTATAATCAGGAGGCTAGGGTAACAGAGCACTAGTAAAAAACAAAAGCTCTCTCTCTCTCTCTCTCTCTCTCTCTCTCTCTCTCTCTCTCACACACACACACGCTGTAAGATGAACACACAGGAAGTAAAGCAGCTCTGCAGTGCAGAAAAGAGGCTGCACCATTATCAATTACACCTCCATCTCACATCCAATATCAGCTTGCGAGCCTGCAGACACAGCACATTTCCCCAGCAGCCTGGACCGGACTGGTCCAGAACAAACAGCTGCAGAAACCTCACCCTTGTTCCACTTGTTCTCGCTCTCGGTCCTCACTACTTTATGCTCATAGAGAAGGGAAGATCTGCTGAAGCTTGTGAAAATGCTCAGTGCCATACATCCTGCATAAGTTGGGGACTTGCTGATACATTTCTGATGTATGCATTTATTATTTATGAATTAATAAATAATTGTAGAAGAAGCACATACGTACATACTTTACACACGTAGTAAAGGGAAACGTAGTTTCATTTATCTACTTCCAAATCAAATTTAGTGCTAAGTCACACCAATAAATAAGACTAGCATCTTATTTAGGTTTTCGTTCAGTTTTATATTTATGTAAATTGATTTAGAAATAAAAATATGAGATTAATATTTTCATTTTATAATGTACCTTAAAAACTATTTTAATCTTTTGACTTGGGCACTGAGCTTTTATGCCATTCCAATTGTGGTTTAAATTCGTAAAGTGAAACTATATAGTTAATATTATATTAAATACTATTTCAGTTGTTATAATATTTTATATTATACAATTATATTATTATATTACTGGGTAATATATGATAATATACTACATAATATCAATATACAATTACTATGTATATTATAATACTATTATGTGACTGAAATTAATAAATTATATCAATGCAGATGTACATTATATAATTAAGTGTAATAACAACTTTTACACAATTAAATTAAATTATAATATATTATATTATACTATTATATTATATTATATTGACTTTGATAGATTATATTCTAGGTGAAATAAGTAAACAATTTGTGTAGTTAAAATAATTCATGGTCCATTCACTCTTAAATTGCGCGTCTTAGATTATTTAAGCAGCGTGATGTCACATGGCTTTTAGGCAACCCATAGCCTGCAGTGAGAACGACTGGATGCCACAAAACCCATCGCATCCATATATCTCCATCATCCCGAGGGTTGGACAGCATCACATTACAGCGTGTGATTGAGTATCAGACACTGCGCCTGCAAGAAGAAGACAGAGTGTAAATATCTGGAAGTGTGTGCTGTGCATTCCCAGTGTCGTGAAGATGCACCCACCATGCACATCTGCAGTGGGGATTTTATCACATATTTTATGCATCTAGACGGACAATATGTTCGCTTTCCATTGAGATCTTGCAGAGGCTGTTAAAAAAGAACAACGCTATATGTTTCTTGAAATAGATCTAACAGATTTGTATAATATCTGTTTATGAAAATTAAAAGTAGACCCAAGTATATAGGAGGAAATGCAGAAAAATGTTGATTAAAGTTTATCAAGTGGCTCTGAGATGAAAGTCTCTAAATCCATCTAAAGTTGATCCGATGTTTCTATTATGGTGGAAATAAACCATGAATAAAATGCTGACTAAGAGGAAAACTTGAAATGATGAAAATTTGCCAACAATGCATTTTAGTAACAATTTAACCTTTGACAAAGGTCTAATTTTAATTCGGCATTCAAACCTGCTGATCAAAAGACCAACCCTCAGATTCTTAGGCCACAACTGCTCATAAAGTGTTGATCACAGTCACACCTCGAAGCGGCTAAAGATTCTTCTTAGCGACATATCAACATTATGTGTCTTGTATCTCGGTGAACACATATTTGCTGTAGCTACAGTTACAGTCAGAAGGTAGACTCGTGTGATAGTGTTTGACAGTGAGTGGATCAATGTGTGTACTGTTCCGATCCTTCTTGTGCAAGCAGGTCCCGGCCGCTGAAAGTCATCTTTGTTTACTAATCTCATCTGTGAAGGGCAGGCGGTCTCCTCTCCCGTCCCCCGAGAGGGACAATTTGTCGACACAGACATCCCTGATGTGATGCCAGTCCTCACCTGATGAAGGACTAACGCTCGGATTGGCTAGTTAGATCACATGATGCTTGGCTCCACTCATAAGGCAATTCAACTTTGCTCTGTGCAAGGTATCAGATTTATAATAACAGAAGCTAAATTTACTCACTTAGTTGAGGTTAGTGGGATTTATTTTTTGTAGGCTGTACAAATTATTCTAATCATTGTTTGTAAGTGTCATAAAGGGGCGGGGTCACAGAGAGGAAGCTGATGATGCATTGCAGATAAACTGCGTATCCTGGGCAACTCCTCCTTCTTTTAAACCCCTCACCACATGTCTTTTTAGGTACATGACCCCATCACTTTCTCTGTTCTACAAGCTGAAGCAATTACTAAGAATGGTGTTTATGTGAAATAATGCCACTGTGTGGCTGTAATAACATATGCACAGCTATATATGCATGAGGCATTAGAGACAGATTTGAGCCACTGAGCTGTTGCAGTGGAGAGGTCAGCGAGTGCGTTCAACAACTGCCACCTCATCACACTCTTTAAAAACAAGCTTGAAGAACACTTTTTCCCCACCAAAAAAAAAACCTAGAACGTTTAAGCAAACGTTTGACAAGTCTGCAAGGCTGGAGGGTTGAAGATAAGATATAATTCAAGATGAAGATAATGCCTTCTCACTAAATATTTGTACTCAATGTTTTGATAATACGTATACATATGTATTTATACAGTACATATAGTGTATTTTTTTTTTTTTTTTGTATTATTTGGTCGAATATCCATATCATATTTGAACTTAATGTAAGTATGCAAAACATAAAAGAGAGTTTTTTACTATTATTTACCAAACAATTATTTACAACTAATTAAGCCAAAAGACAGAAATCAAAACTATTTTTGTTTCAAGTAAATTGCTCGCCATCTTATTGATTAAGTAACGTGTTGTTGGTGTGTCTAATGAGGGTTGGACTTTGTCAATGACACAAATCGTTAAGACTGTCTCCTCTCATGATGCTGCTCTCTGCTTCCACATCGATATGCTGACTCTCAACATCTTTGTTCTGCAAAGCACCTCAGGGTGGGCTGATCCAAACACAGCAATGAATCACTGCCAAAGCAGTCCAGCAGGGGTCTCTATTCTTTTTAGTATCCATATCTCCATCCTTTCGCTACTGATTCTTCAGCAATAAAAAAAAAAGTCCTTGGTTATAACCTAGAATGAGTCATGAATTAAGGAGACCAATGAAATACTGTCGAATAAACCCCTTTTTTGCATAGTATATTGATTCCTGTACTGACTCATCACTTCTCATCCAGGAGAACTTCTAGCAAAAGGAACCCTCAGGGCTGAATGGACCTCTGTATTCTCCTGGGACTTAAATCAGCATCGGCCCTATTTCATGCGCTGTTGCTCTGCATTTGCACCAGAGATTATCTTGCAGCCCAAAGAGAGTTCCTTTATGAAACCTCACTGCTGATGCTGGCTTTTTTTTTTAGGGTGGCTCTAAATGTTTTCTTGCTCTGCAGTTTTTTGGGAAGCATGGGAAGATAATTTGCCTCACAGCTTTTCCTAAGCACAGGTTGTAAGTGACCTTCTCTGCTTTGGTCATTTCTTTTTTCATCCATTTGACTTTCTGTCTTTTTCACTTATCTGACTTTTTTAACACCTGAATGTTCCAACCCTCGTCGAATTAATCAATCGCTGCATGGACGTCTCAACATCTAGCAGATGACCTTGTCTGAGTTGTACAGTGCTCTGCAGCAAAACTAGGGGATGAGTTGAATTTTAAAATGCATTACTCCACATGACACAAAGCACCTTGAGTGACATCAAAGCTGGTTCTTGGATCAATTTCAAGATTTTAAAAGAATGGTTCTCGTGTTAGTCTTACAGTAAAAGGTGAAAGTGGGTGAGTATCTAGAGAATCTAGAGTCTGACACAGCAAATCGAATATAATTATCCATAATGTTGACTGGAAATATCTAATTTCTTTCAGGATGTGAAAATTAGCCTCTTGTTTCTGTTTTGAATGTATTATTCAAGCAATTTTTAAGTAATTGAAAGCTGTTTTTATCCCTCTTTGTATCGTAGACTACTTTCACCACTCCGGTATTCAAATTTAAATGATCAATTTCACTAAAGCTACGTTTCTAAAATGACAAGCACTGGCTTCACCCACCCCCCACCCCCCTCAAACGTATTAATTTATTCAAATTTAGATTTTCTTTATTTTGCAACAAATTGTATAATCATTCATCATATTCATATAGATTTATTTCAAGAACTTAATTATTTAAGAACCCCTTTTTTAAAATATCAGCAGGAAAGTACCAAATAGTCACTGCACCTACTTTGAGTAAAAAAAAAAAAAAAAAAAAAACATTTTTACTTGTAGTTATAAAGTACTACAAAACTCTCCACAAAATATTAGTAAAAAAAACAAAAGCTTTTCGCATGGACTCGAAAAACGTATGTACAGCAAGACCCTCCCACCTCGTCGGATCAATGATCCAGTCAAAACAAGCCGAGCTTTTTTTGCAACATCTTCTCCAGTATATAAAGGCAGGTGGACCGGCTGTCCATCGCTGAGAGAGCCAGACATCCCATCCAAAGCCAACACTTTGGTCTCACTTCTGTCCATTTGCAAGTTCACGCCCCGTCCGTCCAAATGAGTTATCCGATAGACAGTATAGGAAGTCCTTACCGGAGGGTGATGGACCCCAGGATGAGCTACAGCCCCTCCAGCGGGTTTCGTTCTCAGACCTGGTCCCGATCCAGTCCGACGTCTTCCTCATACAAGAGGACCTTCAGCGTCCCGGCGTCGCGGGCTTACGGCGTTCTGAGCTCGACCACCGACAGCCTCGATTTCGCCCCGACGTCCCTCGTGAGTGGAGACTACAAGCTTTCCAACGAGAAGGAGCAGCTCCAGGGTCTCAACGACCGCTTCGCCGGCTACATCGACAAGGTGCACTTCCTGGAGCAGCAGAACCAGCAGATCGAGGCGGAGATCCAGGCACTGCGGCAGAAGCAGGCGTCGCAGTCTCAGCTGGGCGAACTTTACGACCAGGAGCTGCAGGAGTTGCGCTCCACGCTGGAGCAGATCCACCACGAGAAGGCGCAGATCCAGCTGGACACGGACCACATCGAGGTCGACATCCAGCGCCTCAGGGACCGTTATGATGAGGAAGCCCGCATCCGGGAGGAGACGGAGGCGATCGTCCGAGCTCTCAAGAAAGACATGAGCGACTCGGCGCTGGCCAAAGCCGAGCTGGAGAAGAAAGCCCAGTCCCTGCAGGATGAGATCGCGTTCATCCGCAACAACCACCAGGAGGAGGTCAGCGAGCTGATCACGCAGGTGCAGGAGTCTCAGGTCACCGTGGAGAAGCGGGACTACCAGAAGGCGGACATCACGGATGCTCTGCGCGAGATCCGCTCACAGCTGGAGGGACACTCGTCGCAGAACCTGCAGCAGGTGGAAGACTGGTTCATGTGCCGCTACTCCAAACTCACGGAGGCGGCGGAGCAGAACAAGAGCGCCATCAAGTCCGCGCGGGACGAGATCTCAGATTATCGCCGCCAGCTGCAGTCCAAAAGCATCGAGCTGGAGTCCGTCCGCGGAACCAAAGAGTCTCTGGAGAGGCAGCTGAACGACATCGAGGACCGACACAACAACGACCTTTCCAGCCTGCAGGTCAGCAGTACAACGCTTTTAAAAACGCAAAATGATTAATTGACTTCATAATAATTAGGAAATAATTTTGTTAATTCCTAATATTTACATAATATCATTGACGCCTGAAAAAGTAATAGTATTGGGAAACAATTACTTAAAAGCAGTCAGGCATTTATGCGCAAAGAAGACCGTTAACTGTTAAGAAGACCGTTATGAACATTATGATTGTGTGACGAAAGCAAGAAAAACGCTGCAATGAAAATTACGTTGCACTTAAAACATAATTATTAGAATGAAAAGAATACTATTAATTAATAGAAAAGCATTAC
Organism: Paedocypris sp. Pulau Singkep; assembly: GCA_017309775.1. NCBI lineage: Eukaryota > Metazoa > Chordata > Actinopteri > Cypriniformes > Paedocypris > Paedocypris sp. Pulau Singkep. The sequence goes on from MU204205.1 coordinate 5,080,689, forward strand.
AATGTTAAAATCGATTGTTAATAAAAGCTTGACAAGAAAACGCGTGGCAAATGCTAATCATTCTGCAGTGTGTCATAAACTCTCAGTGATGGAAGGAGGATTACATGACGTCATCAATGCTGTAAGGACAGAAAGGGTTAACAAAAAAGGCAGACACCCACAATGCAGTGTCTCTTTCTCTGCTGAGTCAGAGCTGAAGCCTTGGAATCACCTCACGCATCCACACTGCTTAGAGCTCGCCCTTCAGTTGAAGCGTGCAAAAAATAAAAAGGTGAAAAGAAATGTCCAAGCATCCCAAGAAGCATTAAACAGCATTTGCGTCATGTGTATCCTGTGCAGTTTCTTTTAAAAAAAACTTTCCTAGTCAGTAAAACATTGGGCTTTGTGTTATTAGCAAACTATAGGGTTTAAATCATGGGCTTTACTAAAACGTCTTTATGTTTGTTTTTCTAGGAAAACATCCACCAGCTGGAAAATGAGCTCAAGGGCACAAAATGGGAGATGGCACGACACCTTCGTGAATACCAGGACCTCTTGAATGTCAAAATGGCACTGGATATAGAAATTGCTGCTTATAGGTAAGATTGATGCCTAATAAATTATTCGACCTTGCAATATATCTTATTTATTTGTTTTTATTATATTTTTATTATTGTAATTGTTGTTGTTATTATTATTATGTTATTTATTGTTGTTGTTGTTGTTGTTATCATCAATAAAATATGTATAATGTATTTTTATATCATTTCAAATACCGGCACTGTATCTTTAAAATAATCAATATATATATATATATATATATATATATATATATATATATATATATATATATATATATATATATATATATATATATATATATATATTTATGATAATAATAAAAAAATTAAAATACCGTACTGGATGTGTGTGTGTGTATACTGTGAATTTAAGTTATTCCTAACCAAATAGCTTTTGTTTAAGTTCTTTATGAGAGTATAATTCAATGTGATTTATTTTCCACTTTGTAGAAAGCTTCTTGAAGGAGAGGAGAGCCATTTTAACACTTTCCCGTATCGCCAGACTGTCACAAAAGGATCCAAGGTGAAAAGTGAACCACCAAAGCTTAAAGTGCAACACAAGTTTGTAGAAGAGATCATTGAAGAGACGAGGGTGGACGATGAGAAGTCTGAGATGGACGAAGCCTTGGCAGAAATGGCTGAGGAGTTATCAGCCACCAAGACAGAGGAAGAGGGTGAGGACGAGGGAGAAGATGATCAAGCAGAAGAAGGTGAGGAAGAAGGTGAAGATGGACAAGAAGAAGTGATTACGTCTACCAAAGCCAAAGTGGCTTCCAGTGCCCCCGGAGACGATGATGATGATGAGGAGGAGAAGGATGAGGGAGGTGATGATGATGAAAATGAAGGGTCTGGAAAAGGCGATGAAGAGGGAGAAAAAGGAGAGGAGGACGAAGACGAGGAGAAAGGCAATAAGGAAGAGGATGCAGAAGGAGACGAGGAAGACGAGCAGCAAGCAGAGGAAACTCAAAGCTCAAAAGCTGGAGGTGAAGACAAGGGAGATGAAAAGGATGAGGCAGAAGAAGTAAGAAGCAAAGCAGAAGACAAAAAGCCGTCTAAGAAAGAAGATGAGTCCAAAGAAGAGAAAAAAGATAAAGACGAGGCCAAACCCAATAAAGAGAAGGAAGCACTGGGCAAGCCAGAATCCCCAAAAAGTGAGAGTATAAAAGCTGAAAGCCCAAAGGAGACCACAAAAACCGAGTCTGTGACTAAAGATCCACCGAAAAGTCCCAAAACCGAGGCACCTAAATCTGAAGCAACAAAGAAAGAAGCCCCAAAGTCTGAGCCTCCAAAAGCAGAAACTTCTCCAAAGCCAGCAGATGAAAAGGTCCCCAAAAAGAGTGAAGCAGAAAAAGAAGCCATCGACCAAAAAGCAGAAAAGAAAGACGCCACAGTGAATGGAGAAATGGCCAAGGGTGGGAAAGAGGACAAGAAGGACGTGGTCTCAAACGGAGTGGATGAAAGTCCCACCAGAGATGAATCAAGCCAGAGGGTGGTCATCACGAAAACAGTGGAGACCATCACCACCGGAGAGGGCGGAGTCAAGCAGGTGACCAAAACCGTCACCGTCACTGATAAAGGTGAAGAGGTGGAGGAGAAGGTCCAAGAAAAGATGGCGTCCAAAACCGTGAAGGCCAGCGAAGTAGATTAACCCCGAAGCTGCACAGCTGCAACCAACCGAAGAACCGGCAACCAACACAAGACTAACATAACAAACCATAAAGCTCAACGTAATTACATTTACCGAACGTTCCAAGCAAAACACGTTTAGAGAGAAGCAACACGCGAAAGAAACGCTACAATTCGAAATGCATGTTGAGCGACAGCTTTAAAACGGGGTTTGCAGCATATGCGGACAACGGGGGGCTTCAAACGCAATACCAGAGGGGGACGCGTGTGCATGCGGTGACCCGATCCAGAGCGAATCATTGAAAGTATGTATGATAGCAATAGATTAGCGGAGAATGGCAGTCGCTTTGAGTCAAAGTGGCAAGAAAAGTAGCCTTATAATTCCTGACGGGGACACCAACTGAGCCAAAAAGCACGTGGAGAAAGACGCTGGCGAATATATCGCCCACGGTCATATACACACACTACATGAAGCAAGCAAGAAACGTTTAGCCTTAAACATGCTTTATATCTTCGTCAGTTCTGTTTACCTTATGAGTGCATTTGACGATCTGTAACTGCGCACACACACACACACACACGCACACGTTCTTGTAATGCATAGAATCGACTTCAATTCAACTACTCATCATTACTGAGGTGCTACAAAGTGCGGATCCATGTCTGTATTCGTCTGAATGAACTTCTCAGCAGCATTTGCTCAATAAACGTCATATTCTATAACAATACACAACGTGTTGGGATTTTGTTCTGCTCTGTGATTGGTCTATTAAATTCAGCTTCATCAATGTAATTAGAGAAGAAACGAAGAATAAGAAAGTGAGTGAGTTTGTCAATATGGACACTAGGGGCTGTATCAAGACTGTGCTCATGCGTTAAACCAACCAGTGAAGGGACACACAAACCTGGAGCAGTGGGCAGCGCTAAGCTTATTACTGTGAAACACAGAGTAATAAGAAACTTAAATGTAGGCTAAATGTTAATAATCTATATTGTTTCTGTAAAATTAGAAGGTAATAGATTTTTAGAAATCCAGAAAAAATATAAATGTATTGTACTAAACAATGATGTGTCACGGATCTTTGCTGGCGTTGCAGACAGGACGTTGATGGTTGCAAAAATAAGCAGGTTTTAATAAATAACTCAAACCAAACAAGAAACAAAACATGGCATGAGAGCCCATAATAGAAACATAAAACCAGAGCTTCAACTTAACAAAACACAAAGGCAAAACTTCAGACCTGGATCAACCTCTTCAATAACTGACAAGAGTGATTGTCCCTTACAGCCCTTAAATACTAAGGCACAAGTGCCTGCAGGTGTGCAATCCTAATCGTCGTCAGCTGGTCTTGATTGCGTCCTTGGCCTCCCATACTGCCACTTAAGGGAGCCAAGGACCAGGTCTCTTACATTATGTCACAAAATGTTGCAGTGAAAGTAAAAAAAAAAAAAAAAATCTGCATCTATAATATAATAAAAAAAAAATGTAAGTCTTTCAATAAAGACTTAAAAATGTAAGTATACAGTGTATGGAGATGTGCTACCCACTGCGCCACCATGCTGCCCTTTAAAAGTGTGTGTGTGTGTGCGTGTGTGTGTGTGTGTGTGTGTGTGTGTGTGTGTGTGTGTGTGTGTGTGT
>MU204205.1:5092878-5133158 GCA_017309775.1 Paedocypris sp. Pulau Singkep
TCCCCCCATCTCTATCCCTCTAACTCTGTCTATTTTGTATCTCTCTCACTCTCTCCATCTGTCTGTCTCTTTCTTTTTTCTCTCTCCTTTTCTCCAACTTTCTCTCCATCTGTCTATATTTCCAGTAGTCTCTCTATCTAAATATTTATGTATCTGTCTCTCTCCTTCTGTCATTCTCTCTTCATCTCTCTCTCTCTCTCTCTCTCTTTTGTATTGGAAAAATACAGGTTATAAAAAGCTGTCTTTTTATAACAGAAAATAAGCAGAAAAATGGTTATAAAAGCTGGAATTTGCCTTTTTTTGGGGGGGGGGGGGAGTAAAACAAAAACATATGAGTTAAATCTGCCACATGACAGGTTCGTGTGTGTGTGTGTGTGTGTTTGTATACACTTCCACTTTTCATCAGAGGGACTTTTTGTCTTTGTATATTGTAGTTATACTGAAAATGGAAAAAAATAACCGTTAACTTGCAGTTTAAACATAACTTTATACAAATCCATAACAGTTAGTTTTAAGAAATAAGACCAGTGCTTGACAACTATATTGTTTAGAAAAGGCGAGTACGGTATTTCAAATGAAGGCAAGTGCACGACGCTCGTTACATTTGCCAAATACTGCCATCTAGCGATTAAGTTACAGCACTACATTGCAACGGCCAATGTCTACAATGTCAATTACGTTTATCTACAATGACAACAATATGAAACTGTCTGTCTGTCTATCTGTCTATCTTACTATATCGGGACTACTCTGCCCAAGATCAGCACCATCTACTCCACCCGCTGTCTGAGAAGAACACACAACATCCTGCGAGACCAACACCACCCAGCAAACAAACACCTCTAATGTTCAATAAACACTGAACTGGTCACCATTCTCTGCCCTCTCTGCCCCACTATCCCGCCTCTCTCGATGGACAATAACCGCACCCCACGCCTTACAATGACACCGCACTTAACATAATTCTCAGGTCCCTGTCTAAAGCACTTTACTTGACATGCTCTGATGCTGCTAGAACTGTACTATTGGTTTTGTTATGATAACATTTGTTTTTTTTTTACCTCTGTGAAAGAATGGATGCTCCAAACGCCATTTCGTTGTTTTAGTGAAAATGACAATAAATAAATGAATTGATCTGTTTAAAAAAAACTGAAAGCACTGTCAGATAGCACCACTTTAAACACAAGACACGGTGTTCGTTATTTCAACAAGGAAGTGTTGAGTAATCTCGGCTCAAACGTTTCAAGCTAATCAAATTTCTTTGGGAATACAGGTAATGATAGAATTCAGTACATTAGTAGATTTTCATCAGAAAACTCACCTGTAGGTGGCAGCATTTCTACACACAGTCACACTTGAACACGCTAACACCCCACACACACACACACACACACACACACACACACACACACACACACACACACACACACACACACATAAACTCACTTACTTCACCACACCCCCCGACTTACGTGTACGCGTGAGCAAGGAACGTCGTACAGTACGAGGACACGTAACGGAAATAACCACAATCCCTTGGTACTGAATTAATCCCCGGTTCTGACTCAGTATCCGACCCAGTTCAGAATGAAATCCACTGGGGAGCCACTTCCACTCAACATGACCTGGTTTGCCTAGCAGAAGGCTCCATCGATCTGTCCATTCGTCCATCTGTTTATTTCTCTCTCCATTTATCCATCCACACACCTACTAGTATTAACTAACTTTCAACGCCCAGGTCAAACTACCCACCACTAGGCCACCGCCACGTTTATTATTTTTATTACACAATTTATTATATAACTGTAAATTTAACATCTCGAAAATATATACAGTTCATTAAAGCCTTACGACTAGCAATTAAGAGCATCTTTTTTCCAGAATTGCCGGTTTTGTGAAATGTGGCTTAACGTAAAATCACGCAAACAGAACTCCATCTAACATTAGCATTGCCGCTAATTAAAAAACACAAATCTTTACTTTTGCATATACACTTAGCATGGAAGCTTCCTATTAGTCATCAGCGTCTAATTGATCAGTGTCTCACAAGATCTAAGTGTCGATTAGCTAAGTGATTGAAAGAGAGGTCTACCGCAGATTCGTTTAATTTTAGCGCCATTGTCTTTAGCTGATACTGCGCTAAGAGCCACACTTTGCAGAGGTCAATCTGTGAGAGCTGAATTAGCCTTAGGACAGGCCGGTAATGGACTACAACAGACCAGCATCGACCTCAGCAGCACTGATGGTTTTTATGAATCTAGATTCTAGAACCATAAAGCTCAGTCTGTGAAAATAAACACGCCACTTTTCAGACCCAATTACTATTTTCATCCGTCTGAAACTAAAGGCAATTTGTATATGCAACGTGGAAAATCAAACCCATTCATGATCCAGGACATGAAATCAAAAGCAATCTTATTCTTCCAGCACACAAAAAGAAATTAGATCTGACCTCAAATCCAGCAACAATTGTGAAATGTCTTTTGCACAATTTTTAGCCACTCGAGTTCTAAAACACATCCAACACTTTACAATCTGATTACAACACGACAAAGCACATATGAATTCTGCACATTATTTCCCAAAAAAGAACTAACATGAAACCCCTCATTCATTCGACGTGTGGCCTTGTTAAGTTTCTCTAGGTCGCTGCCGCACCAGCTTCTTTTTTTGAACACTTCATTAAAAGTTAAACCGTGTCTGCTCTCCAGGGCCTATCAGAATCGAAACGGCAGCGAGTGAAGAGATCCGGTCCACCAGCCTCTCGCTCCAGATAAAAAGCTGAGAAAAACAGGTTCCGTGCCACATTAAGCTTTCGCTTTCTCTTACGACAACTGTGAATTTCCACAAGAGGAAACGGGAAAGACTTCAGCCAAAGAAATATTTGTGGCGAATATAAAAGCATTTCGTAACGTTTGCTACATTGTGGTTCTCGGACACTTTTGAGTAAATCCATCACAATCACACACACACGTTGACATACATGTTTATTAATCACGCTGTACATGTTTGAGACTGGAACGGGTGTTAACAATGGGAAATATGAACACTGAGTAAGAAAATAAAAGGCACACATTTCATTTTTAACAAGGTTTTTTTTTCTTTGAAAATTTAAAACAACAGTAATATTTGTAAAGCTTTACAAAAAAAAAACTACGCATTTATAGCTTTAAATTAGGAGAACTCTTAGCAAAGATAAGGGTTGGTCTATTGCTTAATATAAATCTTTAACCTTGACGCAAATAGAGTAACCATAGCAACACAAGTCAACAGGCGGAGAAAAAAAAAAAGGAAATAAAGCAGCAATAGACATGAGGAGCAGAAACAATCTTCTCCAGAACGTCACCCACACAATCAGGCTTTTAATTCCCTTTTTAGAAAACGTAAACGTTTCCCCTCTGGTAGAAGCTTCCGGCGCCTTTAATTCACCGCGCTGTAAATGCTGCGGTAAACACCTGGCTATAAAAATAATGGATCCGAATCTAAAAAGTTGTATTAGTTCATCTGTGAATCAGCATCAAAGCAGGGTTTGGGATGTGCAGATGAGGATCAAAGGCCGAGACTTTCTGCTCGTCTTCTCAAAAGTTCCAGAAGTCTCCGGAATCTGGCCACAACCAACTAGAAACACGACTACTGGGTTCACAGACGACTCATGGCACAAAATGAAAAGGCTAGTTCCACGTTCTCATTGAGAAACATCCTTACGGTAGAAAAGCGTCGACTAGGCTCTTAAAGGACTTAACTGGTGAGGTCTCGAGAAGGAAATTCCAACTGGCACAATTGTCTTTTGGCGTCTGGCACTGAGAAACCCATTCAAGTCGTGACGTTCGAAGAACAGTTCGACGTGTCAGATGAATGGTAGGTTCATTCGGCCATTACGAACACGCACAGAAGAGTCAACATGGTTAAAAATGCATGTGCAGATACATGTAAACCAATTGCAAACAAATTACAAGTTCGTAAAGGACCGATTTCTCACATTCTAAAGTATTTAAGTTCCCTTTTTTGGACACAATGAATTTATTTTAGCAAAGCTGCAGACAAAAAAAAACCTGCATGAACAACAAGGCCACCGATTCATAGGCCTCGCTTTGCCTCGTCAAACGTTAAGACGACCAGTGGCATGTTAGAAAAAAGAAAAAAAAATTGAGGCAAACACAGAAAATTCCAAGTTGCCTAAAACCAGGAAAGGAGGCAAGGAACGGTTTGATTTGAAAGCTGTAAACAGTCAGATGCCACGCGTAGGGTTTGCTTGCGGTGGTGGTGTTGTGGGGCGGTGGCTGGCCGAGCAGAGTCCGGATCATTCGCTCTCGTCTGGGTTTTGGGGGTCCAAAATTTTCACATGGGTAAAAGGGAAAAACCCTCTTCTTCCGTTTACCTCCCCCTCCCATTGCCCATTGATGTTCATCCTAGTCACTTTCACAATGTCACCCACCTGCGGAATAAAAAAAAAAAAAAACAGGGAATAAAAACGCTTGAATTGTTGAACTGGGTCTGAAGCCTTTATAGAAATATTATTTTTGGAATAGAATGCCTATAAATGTCATGGTATCACTGGGGTACAATGACATTTGGAAAATATAATTTAAGCATAAAAAAAAATACTGAAATAAAATTGATCGATGCATGTAAAAAAACAAAAAAAACAAAAAAAAAAAAACAGAGGACATCCCCTTTACAGGTCCTTGTTCTGTGGTTTGATGCTTTTATTTTTATTAAAATATTAATGTAATTCTATACTGAAATGGGAGAATTACAAAAATATGTATAAAGAAAGAAAAATCCTACAAACTGTGTCCGTCTCACTTTGTCTCCTCTCAGTAGCAGGACTTGACAATCTTACTCGCTTTACTTATATTGTGCAATCTTTATAGTGTTAAAAAAGTAGTCCCCACCCACTCTCACTTATTAAAGCGCCAGCGAATCCACAACAACATGAAACCACTAGACTCGACCATCAGTAAAGTGGTGGTTTGCCACTCAATCGTTCTACGCTCCTCTAGTCTAGATGAATTCGTTTTTCCCCTCAAAAGAAACCATTTTATAGTTTTCCGGGTGTTCCTGGTTTGCTTTTTCCACAAACACATCAAACACGACTTACAGCGGGCATGAAATTAAAATAAACGGAAAAGAGATTAAATTGGGTTTAGATGACAATGATGACCTTTTCCCTCGCTAAGCTCTTTCAACAGACTGAACATCAAGTTGACTAAGCAGGTCACATTTTTTTACACAAATGGACGAGGCCTTGCATGTAGAAACGAAGAGTGGGACGCTGGAACATGCATATCTGAAACGGAATGACTAAGAATGAAATTCCATTCCGACTCTTGAACAAACCAGCAAGTAACAAGTCCCCGTGCTGCCAAAGTTACGGACTACGTCATTTATCGTTAAAGACGCCCATTATTGGACTTGTGACGTTTATGGGATGTCTTTGCTTTTTAGAAAGGTGCAGTCCGAGGCCTGAACAAATACGCTTTACATTTACACACATTTGGGAAATCGTTATGAAATCCCTGCAAAGAAAAAAAAAACAGATGACGTTGAACCAAATCAAATGGTAATGCTTAAAAATAAATAAATAAAAAAAAACACTAAACAAAAGAATAATAATGCACATGTCCACAGATTTTTTTTTATCAATTCACCAAAAATATATAGAATTTTTTTCCGTGAAAAAAAAAAAAAAAAAAAAAAAAAAAAAACAAGTTGATGGTGCTCACCTCAAGAGCCAAGGCGGTTTTGTCATAAGCACATGGCACTCGTTTCTGAATCGCCTTGGCTATCACTGGCCCATTCTGCATGACAGGAAGAGGATTGATGACGGCGCCGGGTGTGACGGAGGGAATGGGTGATGGAGTCTGAGGCTGGGCGTAGGCGTGTGCGGGCTCAGGGATGCCGTAACTGTTTGAGTTGCGTGAGCCGTGGCTGGGTGGACCGGGATGACCAGGCCTCATTAGCTTCTCCACGTAGGGAACGGGAATCATGCCTATTCTGCCATCTTTATTCTTTGCACTCCACCACTGCTCCTCGGGCTTTTCAATAATAATCAGGATTTCACCCTTCTTGAAAGGAAGATCTTCAGCATCACTACCAGTGAAGTCGTAAAGAGTCCGCACAAACTCCTGGTTCTCGTCTCCGGAGGCCGTCTGAATCGGGGTGCTGGAGAACCTGCACAAGCGTGAGAGAGAAATTAGAGAATTCAAAACAAATAAAATGTCAATTAAAAAAAAACATTAAAATTAACAATCATTCTAAATTAATATAGAATGACGTGGCATGATTGCTTGACGTTGTAGCACCAAGTCCCTAAACAAATTTAATATTAATACACATGACTATGAAAATATTTTACGACCGTACAGACAACAATAAGCAAGATTGGTTTATTTGCAAATCACTTGATTATTACTCTACTTCAGAATTTCAAATAAATACAACAGCAACTTTTCCCCCCAATCATGTATAGAGCCATTATAATAATAATCACCTTAATAATAAAACCCAAGTTAAAGTTTTATTAAAGTAAGCCTAAAAGTAAAACTAAGCACAAGCACAAGGGATTCTACAGCACAATCCATTTATAAACTTGTTTATTTTATTTCAACGTATTTACTTTTATTTATCGTATGCACCATTTTAAACCCTGGTTTAACTAAAAAAGGGGCATCTTTACCAGACCACCGTGTGTATTATTTGCCCACCCAACTGCTGTACTGTGTAACACCAGGGTCTGTTGTCTCATTTCATTGTGTATTGCTCTGCTGTGTGTGTGCTTGAAATGACAATAAAGCTTCTTTGACTGCCTTTATTAGTTAAACGGCAACAACGTCTTTTAATTGGAGACCTTCAAGCAGCCGTTAAAAAAAAACCAAAACAAAAAACTATTTTGAGAAAACATTTAAATAAAGTGATCTTTGACCATATGAGACGTTAAAATCAGTGGTGTAAAGTAGTTGAGTAAATGGACTTTGTTACTTTATTTTTAGTTACTTTGCACTTGTATTGAGTATCCAAACATACAAGCAACTTCTACCCTAACCGTTAGTTTATTAGTCTGGTGAAAGAGCAACTTCAAAACGGCTTGCCACAGTGACGCACGAGAGCGCGCGCATTTGCTGAAGTGCGGTAAAAAAAAAAACAATTCCCCAAAAAAATCGTTTTTTTTACCTTGGTGCCGGTTCTATCAGCGTGGTCGTGTCCAGGTAGTGTATTTTGTAGAACTCTAAAAGAGCCGGTAGGTTATCAAACTCCTGGTCGCCGATCTTGAATCTCTTGCTCGCCAATGAATTGATGATATAATGAGAGACTTTGGAGTTCTCAGACACGGAAAGCACGTAATCGCCGGGACAGGTCGAGGAATCTCGAACCAGAAACATCCCGTGCCGTTGTCCCTGCAACCGATTCTGGGCATCGATCCTCGAAACCTGCCCAAAGTACCAGCTGGCCCGGTCCGTGGAGTCGAACCGCGCAGACGACATGTTCGTGATGCGATGGATGTGCGTTTAAATAGAAAAAAAAAACTCAACAAAAAGTAGAAAATTTAACCCACAAACGCGGGATTGTTGTTTTGCGATAAAGCACCCTTTCTTAAAATTTACAAGAACAAAAAATGTATTATTAAAAGCCAAATCGATAGTCTCACTGAGCCGCAACCTGACGTTTAACCAGACAGGCTGCGACTAGCGAAGAGCGACTTTTCTGCATCTTTCTCGCACAAACCGCAGGAGCCTAAAAACAAAAAAATACATCTGCGGTGAAACGGGCTGGTAAAGTGCAGATTTCAGAGCTCCGCTTCCCCTTTCCGTCGACACTCTTCCGTAAAAGCTGCAGCGGCTTCAGACAATATAGCGCGTTAGCCGTTAGCCTGCTAGCCGTCTTCAGTCCACCTCCACTCAACGTGAAAAAACGACGGTCACCTTATGTTAATAAGTAGTTCGGCATGACGCGAGGTGTCAGAGGAGTCCCACGACCGAGTCCGCGTGTCACCCTGCTGCACGAAAGAGTTTGGTTTCTTATTCGGACTCCCAGCAGACTTCGACTGTTCTAACAAAAATGGCGGCCTGCAACACGTCGTCAAACGCAACGTATGGCGAATAATCTCACAACTGTGGATTTCCCGTCTTGCGCTGCGCTCCCATCCGTGACGGGCGACGTTAGCGAACCCTCGGGGAGGTTTGGAAATATTTGAAATTTCAGATGCGGCTTCCCACAGGCAGCCCGAGCGCTGAGCTTTTCACGCCGTCAGAGAAATGGCGTCCGGAGGGCGGATCTGCGCGCGTTCCCGCTCAGTCTGATCGGTCCTCAATAAATATCCGCGTTTTTTAAACTATAAACCGAACAGATTCTGAATAAAAAACATACACTAAAAAGAAGCAGCAAGCAAGGATGCTGATTGGAGCCTTATTTAGAACTTAAGTAAATGAGACGTTATTGTGATGGAAATAAAATTGTTTGGGAGAGTGTGTGAGAGAAAAAAATAGAACGTATTAGTGTGTGAGAGAAAGAAAACTGACAAGAGAACAAGCCCCATTTAGAAACTGTTCTGCATTTAACCAATCTGTGAAAGTGAACACCCACACCCGGAGCAGTGGGCAGTTCCCGAGGGCATGTGGGGTTCAGTGCCTTGCCCAAGGACACTCGGTTCTGGAACTTGCTGGACCACAACAGTCCCTCAATTAGTAATTCAATTTCAGTAATTCAGTTGTGACAAATAATGGACGTATCATAAGATTGTTGTAGTATCTAAATGTTAAAAGCTGCATTATTGAAAGGTTGGTGGCATTGGAAAAGTAGCATCAAATTTTTAAACAAATCTGATTTACCTACACTGCAGGAAAGATCCATAAAAGTAAATCCAAATGTGACTTAACTCACAAAACAAGTTTCCTTTAACTCTTGTATTTTACTCATCGGAAAGTTCTCCTACTCCACTTTATGTGGTAAAGATTCTAAATCAGCTGTGTTGACAAAATTGTTATTTTCTTTGCAGAGTCTAAACACAGATCAGTCACAAGGATGAGGAGAAGGTGTGTGAGAAGTTTGCTGGTTAAAATATTTGTTCTACAACTTCTCATTGGCACAGTGAATCATCCTTTTCCACGTCATTTTATCCTGAGCATCATATTTGTTCCATGATGTTTAAAAGTGGTATTGCATCAGGCTCGAAGTTGCATCATGCTCTTGAAAGAGCCAGAGCTTCCTTTGGTTAAAGTGACTATTGTGGTGTGTTTAATAGCTTTTATAACATTAATTGTAAAACAAATTAGACATAACCTAAAAAATGACAAGCTTTGACATCTTTGATGCCAGGGTCGTTTTTTACTCCTTTTCACAGAAACATTTTGTGACCACTTTGTTGTTTTTATTATACGTTTTTTCAACTCAAACACTGTTGGGGTCAAAAACTGACATCATCAGAAAAAACGAAAAAATACAAAAACAAAAAAACAATTATTGATTGTTGTATTATCGTTGTTAACATTTGAAACATAAGCATTGTATTTTATCATGTTGGTTAACATAGCGAGCAAGTCAACAATCTGAAGATGTGTTAGGCGAAAACGACGTTAGAACACTAAAATGTATGGTGTAAGTTTACATAATGTTATGTATATTTTAAAGCAAAAGCTTCAACAGCAAACCCATCCAGCAATAGATTTGATCTTTATAAAGAACTTTGCTGCCACCATGTGGCCATCGCAATAATCGCGTACTGTACAGAACGAGGTAGGGGTCACCAACCTAAAGGCAAAGTGCTGCCGGTTTGATACATCTGAAATGACAATTCGCTCAATTTAGCTTACCGTAAATTATATTATCAATAATTAATGGTATTTAGCTATGTGAAAACCTGCTCTACAACACACACACACACACACACACACACACACACACACACACATACTATTCAATGCGTTAAATACCACTGCATAACATTGTTTTGTGTGTAAATATATGTTTACTGGAATAAAAAGGAATTATGCATTATGAATTCTCGACCAACACACTGATTTTCTTGCATCACTTTGTGTAACCGGGCTGCACCCAATCCTAACCCAACATGTGAAAACGTGATTCTTGAGAGTCGATTCAATGATTCACACGCCGTTTCGACTCAGCACTCGCGTCTATTTGAGAATTCGACGTCGCTGCACAGAACGCGTTTGTTTTGCGAAACATTTCGTCTTATTTTCAGTCATGGATGGACAAGGGGAAAGTGACTGGAGGACTCAGCCTTTCAGACAGAAAGTCGTGGCACAAATGTAAGTAAAGCAAGATGCCTCACGTGTGGCTTGTGGATATAATAGTTATGCTAGCTAGCTAGCTGCTAACTTGCCGATGCTCATGATTCACAGATTGCACCACGGAATAAACAGCTCACATTTGAGTGTACTTAAATATAACGGAATAAACGAAAAAATCGTCACGTAAATAGTTATTTCGTCTATATAGTAAATACCCTTTCTCCGCAGCTAAAACTAACTTAGCATTTTGACTTTTATAACTGTTAGTCGTGTTATAAGTCACATTGCACACACTTTTCACAGCACCATAGGATTTAAAGTTGTTTAACAGATTTTTTTTTACGATCGTTTGCCTCTTTGCTTTCGATTTGACAGAGAGGAGGCGATGAGAACATCAGCAACGCCGCACACAAAGACCAGCGCAGAATTTGAAAATCACGTTTTCGTGAAGTCCAAGAGCAGAGTAAGTAGAACATCACTGACTTTAAAAAATAAAAAAATAAATACACACACAAGTAACACACCAGTTATCTGTTTTTCACCAGGAGGAGTATCTGTCCTTAGTGGCAAGACTAATAATCCATTTTAGAGAAATCCGTAAGTGTTTATGTGGTTGGTTTATTGTCACTCACTTTACCTTATTTATTATATTGTCAGTCCTAAGATGCTGGTGTAAAAAAATATCGGTTTTTTTATTGCAGATAAAAAGACACAAGGAGGTCCAGGTAAATAACCGTCCGATTTGTTTATAACACACGTTTGTTTGATTTATTTATTCGTTTGCAATTTATTTATTGTCCTTTGTATGACACTGAGAGTTTTTTAAATAACTTATTTTTTAATCAATTTATATATAACATTATAAAGGAATAATAATAATAATGCACACATATAAAACATTTAATTCTAAATTATTAAATAAAACTGTTAATAATAATGTTATTATAATTTATAATATATAATGTAATGTGTTACTGATATATTTAAACAGAATATTAATCTATAATGATATTTTTTTTTAGATCCCATGAATGCCCTGCAGAGTTTGACAGTCGGAGGCGGTGGTCCTGGAGTTGTCGGCATCGGACCACGTCCACCAAACACACAAATGATTTTGGGCACAATGACGCAGATGCCGATGGGACCACACGCTATACAGGGGGTTGGAGGTGGCCAGCAGGCTGGTAAGCTCAGAACGAACACCACAATTCATACAACAATTCTTAGATGTAAAATATTCCAATGTAATTCACAAAGCACCCTGAAATCAACACAGTTGGCAGTTCAGCTACACACAATCTAAGCACTAGAATTTTCAATACATTTCAGATGGGTTCAGTTGTGGAACCCATCACACTGAGATTTGAACCTGCAGAATTTGGTTGCCACTCATACCAACCTTCCACTCATACCAACAAGCAAAAAACCTTAGTCAAATCTCAAGTAGAAGATAATAAAAGTAAAAAGGTCTGCTGACCTTAGGGGCATACGGCAGGTCAGATGTCACTTAGGAGCCTCATCAAGCCTTTAAGGTCAAATTAAACCATTTAAAAATCAATCTGAAAACAGACTGGGTAGACCCAGCTGGTTGGGGTGTGTTTTTGTACCAGTCACAAACCAAAATTTGACAAAAATTTGGATCAGCTTCGGCAAGGCAAGTAACCTCTGGCTACGCCCAACATGATGAGCGTTGCAAAATTCTAAAAAAAAAAAAGAGGCTGTGATAAGAGCATGGATTAAAATCTTAAAGTGAGACTGTTTCTCTTTAATCTGTACGGTCAGGTGACCTTTAAAGTAAGGTCATTCTGGGGAAATGAAGACCAAAGGATATAAAATCGTATTTTCTGACACAAAAGTTGACTTCATGCGTTGATTAATCTTCCAGGAAATGCTGGGCCGATGCAGATGATGCAGCAGCAACAGTCCATGCAGTTTCCGATGTTTCAGTCGCAGCAGCAGGCGTCCATGCAGCCTCAGCAGCAAGGGGCAATGCAGCAGAGCGCCATGCAGCAGCAGCAGCAGCATCAGTTCCAACAGATAAAGCAACTCCAACAACTCCAGCATCATCAGAATCAACAACTTCAGCAGCAGCAGCAGGCGGCGCAGGGTCAGCAGCAGCAAAATCAGGTATGACTATGGAATGTACCAAGGGTTTACACAGGGTTTTTACACAAGGGTGTGGGATTTAGGGCTTTCAAGGTCTCAAACGAATCACTTTGAGTCATTTGTTGATCATTTACATTTTGTTTATTTGTGTTTTATAATATTGACAGTTGACTAGACAGAC
Source organism: Paedocypris sp. Pulau Singkep (assembly GCA_017309775.1). NCBI lineage: Eukaryota > Metazoa > Chordata > Actinopteri > Cypriniformes > Paedocypris > Paedocypris sp. Pulau Singkep. The sequence continues at coordinate 5,105,416 of MU204205.1, forward strand.
AGTGACACTTATCAAAATGCAATTACAAAGCACAACTTTGTTTGTGTTTGTTTGCGCAGAATATCTCTTCAAATGCGATTTAGATGGGAAAGTTAAATTTGGATTGTATTTATGCATTATTATTAGTGGTGTGATGAGATCTTGTGAGACCCATTGCATTTCGTGAGATGCGATAGGGTTGTGTTATGCCATGTTATGCTCTGCAGTGCAGCTTGTAATTCAAGATTTGGAGGGTTTTCAGAGCTAAAATGAGCATGGTGAATTTAATCATAACTGTACATTGATGTTGAGTTGTACTTGAAGCCAAAATGATTCTACTATTCTTTGCAAGGTACTGGAACACTTGTCTTCGTTTATAAATGGTGTTGCCTGCACTTAATGGAAATTTTGTGTTGTGTTTTATGTATATTATTAGCAATAATTGTAATTTTTTTGTGGAATTACTTGCCTGGATGTCCAAATATATATATTTAACCAAAGCTCTTTGGTGCTGGAAAATCTTTAACATGGACAGTGAAAGTACTTGGTTTTGACTTGACAATATGTAACTATTTTCTTTCTTCAGCTCCACCCAAACAGACTTCAACAGCAACAGCTGGCACAGCTGCAGCAACAGCAGCATCTACAGCAGCAGGTTCAGGCCCAAGCTCAAGCCCAGATCCAGGCTCAAGCCCAAGCCCAAGCTCAGGCCCAGGCCCAAGCACAAGCCCAGGCACAAGCCCAAGCACAAGCCCAGACGATTCAACACTTACAGCAGCAGCAGCAGGTTCTGGCTCAGGGTGTTCCAGGACAGATGCCGCCTCATTCACAGCAGGTCATGGTGACCCAGTCTATGGGCCAGATGAGCCAAGGACAGCATCAACCCATCAGCGCACATAATCAGAAGATGTTGCAGGTACGCATACAGTCCCCCGATACAAAACTATTTCAATTTGCTTTTTCAACTTTACTTTATTTTGTATTCTGTTCTGCATCCTGATTGGCTGTAGACCAATGTCAATCAATCTCTGCTGTGCTGTCTCTCCTGTACAGTACAGTTTGCGTTCAGCGCGTCAAATTTACATAAATCTAATGTAATCTACATAAGAGCATTCTGAAGCGTATGTTCACAGCGAGGAATAGGATGAGGCAGAGCCCAGGCCATCGACGAGTGCTTTTCAGGCAGAGCCAAGAACATTTAATGCCACCAAAGGCTGGTTTGACAAATTTCAGACATGCTGAGAAGCGTTTCTCTACATAGAGGCTGACGCCGCAGATACCGCTGAAGCAGAGATCTACGCCAACACCACATTACAAGCGATCGTGGAGAAAGGGAGATGAAGATTAGTTTTTAAGTGGAGTGAGACGGGCATCATTTGAAAACTAATGCTGTTTTAAAGCAGGTGAAGAGGCGTGGCCACAGTAATGTGTAATACTCGCGAGTCACTGTTTATAATTTACCCGTATGTGTTATAATAAACATGTTAAATCTTTGTAGGTTGATCATTAAAATGTATTTAGTTCCAAAAGCTTATAAAACGCTTTTCATTTTTCAAACTAATACTTGGGCTTGAAAAGAGGTTTTAATTTTCAGTTTCGTTTTTTAATGAGGTATTGATTTTCAGTTTTGTTTTTTTATGGAATTTTTGGTTTCTATGAAGGTCTGAGCTTTGAGAAGGTTTACACAAGACTGAACATGTAATGTCTTACTGTTTTAAAACATCTAGTATAATTGTGAAAAACCAAACTGTCTACTTTTACTTGATTAATCTCTAAAAATGTGTTTTGGATACATGTATAAAAAGTCTTTAGCTCTAATCAAAAGTGTTGGTGAGAGATTCTTCATATAGTGTCCCTTCTAAATGTACTATTTTGTGAAAAACAGGCACGAGTTTTGCAGCAGCAACAACAACAACAACAACAGCAAGTTCAACAGGCTCAACAAGCAGCTCCGATGGGAGCAGTTCCTGGCCAGGTAATACAGAACGTTTCCCAAGCCGACAACCGGTGTGAATGGCATGCGACCAAATGGAAACTTGAATTTCAAATCTTAATTGGTGGTGGACTCTAATATTAAGAAACATTAATGAGTAAATAAAAGTATAGGCTTTGTGGTAGAGTGGTTTGCCTCGTCCTCTACTAACCAGCAGTTAGTAGCTCTTCTGTTGCAAAAAGCAGGAAGTTGTTGCGTAGGACATTTTTCTCTGATCTGTGGTTTGACAAATGTGTTGTGTAATTAGTGATTAAATATTATATGAGGTTGAAAAAATGCTTTCCTATTTCTTGAAAGAATACGTACAAGAAACATAGGATTGAATAAAATTGTCGTTAATGTCTTTTTGGCACAAATGAGTGTTTTTGAGCAAGTATGTCACTTCACTGGACTGTTAAATACAGAACACAACACAAGTTTGATACTGTCCCTAGTGGGCATATTGACAAACTCTCCTCACTTTTGTGGAAGTACATTTGGAATGGCCCAGTGTAAATAGAACAGGTGCCCAATTTTAGTAGAAGTTTAAATATATTATTGCAAAATAAATGTTTTAACATTCCTCACATGCCTTTTTGGTAGTTTTATTCCCAACATTTATTTAGAAAGAATTCTTTTTTATTGGCAATATCTGGTTTATGTTATTTCACGCCATCACGTCATGTGTAAATTATACACGTTTTTGTTAAAAACGATGTTTCCATGATTATTATAATTTTTTTTTATTTAAATTTTTTTTTTAATATGATTTTTTAATATATTTTTCTGGCCCTAGTCCTTAGTACATACAGAACAATACGCCAAAATGTGAAAGAGAAAAGAGCAGTTAGTTTCAACCATTTATTTGTTTGGTTTTTCTCCTTTGCTTTTTTGAGCCTGAACGCATGTTTGCTCTATTGCCGCGCATGAACTTACTGAAACCATCTTTACTGTTTATTGGGTTTGAAAATGATGAAGCATCTCACCGTTTCTTCATCCTAAAGCCAATAGTGGACATGCGGTTGAAAGTATTGCGAAAGCGATTGAAAGGACCGAATGATATGCAAGAGAACGACAATCCCTTTCATGGCATCTCGCTCGCCCGCCCGCTCACTCTCTCGTCTGCATGTTTTCAGAAGAACGCACGGCACTTCCTGCGCTGACAATATACATGTTTTGTTTGGCATCACTGTGATCGTGTTTTGTGCATTTTTGCTTACAGATCTATTCCTTTCTTTTTTTGTCTTTGCATGCGCTTCTTGTGCGCCGACGCACTGTATTTATTGTTTTGCTTGTGACATGTCTGTTGTCCCCTCTGTCCTCCTCAAAGATGATGCCCCGTCCTGTGATGCCAATTCCACCCCGGTTGCCCCGTGCCACCCCGAACCCTGCCATTCCTCCAAACCCCGCTACCATGGGAGGACAGCAAATGCCACAGGTATTTACCGCAGAGCTGAAAGTTAAGCCTCAGCACTGCCACCCAGCGGGTGCCAACATCTGTGGCTTGACACTAGAGCTATTTCCACACCAAGGCTGCCCAAAATCCATATCTGCCTCCCTTAACCCCCCCACCCATGCCCAACTAGTCTCACAATGCCATTAATCAGGCAGAAATAAACCCTAAAGCATGTAGGTAGCGTATATGCCCTGAATCTAAAATCATGTGCCAGGTAAGTGGCATGACTTTTCTCTAAAGCGAGCTGCTTATTGCTTAGAAGCTGCTTGAAAGCAAATTGCACCGGTTTAGTTGTGCCCTTTACTGGCATTTTAGTCAAAGAAAAGCTGTACTGACCCTGTGTTTGTTGCCTCTAGGTGTTTGGCTCATCCATGCTATGCCAGTCTTCCTTCAATGGTTAATTGGAAATGTTTTTATCTGTCTTTTTTCCTGGCTTTTAAGGGTGCGCAAATGATGTCATCACCTTCTCCAGTCCAGGTGTCAACACCCCAGTCGATGCCTCCGCCCCCTCAGCCCCAGCCGTCGCCCCAGCCGCCCTCCTCTCAGCCGAACTCTGTCAGGTAAACTACAGGAAAGAGGTTCTCATGTCACATCTGTGATGTCATCAGGTTTTACACATAATAGATGTGTCTGATTTTCCGGCCTATAAGGCGCAATTATCCTAAAAAATATGAAAATTGACTGTGCCTTATAAATAAATGTATAAAGTGTACCTTAGATGAGGGGGAAAAATGGGAAATAGACACTTATCGGTTGTGGCTTGTGTCGAATAAAAAAAACAAAATAGTTTAATTAACTAATAAATTGTTTTTTTAGTTTTTATTAGTAATAGTTTATTAATGGTGCCCCTTATAATCTTATCTTAAAAATACAGTATTGCACTCAAATTGCACCACAATATCTTCAGAAGCGTTCAGTTTAGACTAATAATTCTACAAATAACACACAGTTGGTTCACATTAGTTTGGTGCTATGTGAATAGCAGTGAACTTTTTTTCTCTCTTTAGCTCTGGTCCAACCCCTTCACCTGGAGGTTTTCAACCCAGTCCCTCTCCCCAGCCATCCCAGAGTCCTGCATCCTCACGGACCCCGCAGAGTTACCCCATGCAAGTTCCTTCTCCTGGACCTCTCAACACCCCAGGTACATTACTACAATTATAGACACAATCGCTCATTCCTCCCCCATTCACACAAATACTTATGTTTACGTACCTATACTTTTCTATTTTATTCTATTCCTGTGCAATACAGCTCCACCTTCATCCCATCCAAAATATTTATACTGTACCTGATACTTTCTATTTTTATATTTTTTTTATGACTTAGATTTTGATTTATGGTCTGGTCAAGGCTGCTACAATTTCGTTTAATTTCAAATAAACAATGACAATAATCTTCTGATTCTGATAGTATACAATGTAACGATTCCGTTACAAATTAGCACTAATTCCTTTCCTTTACACTTTTCTCGTGCACGTCTTGCTTTGTAACATGTCTCGAATCCAGAAGGGGGATCAATATATTTTCCTCATTTCTATTTTGATTGAAAGGCAACCCGAGCTCTGTGATGAGTCCAGCAGGAGCATCTCAGTCAGAGGACCAGCTTTACATGGACAAACTCAAGCAACTGTCCAAGTTTATTGAGCCACTGCGCAGGATGATCAACAAAATAGACAAAAACGAAGGTACTAGTTCGCTGCCATATCGTCACGTTGCCTTTAGCGTGTTCACCTGCAGCACTTTGGTTTTTCAGATAGGAAGAAGGATTTGAGCAAAATGAAAAGTTTGCTCAACATTTTGACCAACCCCAGCACTAGGTAGGAGCAGATGGAAAGCCTGGTTGCTGGATTTTTTAATTTGACATAATTCTTATACTTTCTTCCATCAGGTGTCAACTGAAAACACTTCAGAAGTGTGAAATAGCATTAGAAAGATTGAAGAACGACATGGCGGTGGTGGGTAACATTTGTTTCCAAAGAAATGCTTTTTTTTATGTGTTTCTTTAATGTTTTCTGTCTTTCTAGCCAACGTCCCCTCCATCTCAAGTGCCCTGCACGAAAAAGCAGTACCTGTGCCAGCCGCTGTTGGATGCCGTCATGACAAACATTTGCTCCCCGGTGTTCAACCATTCACTTTATCGCACATTTGCTCCTGCGATGACAGCAATTCATGGACATCAGATAACGTACGGCTCTCTTGATTTGACATGAAATGGCTGTTCTGATTTAATATTAGAGCTCATTACCTCTTTGGTCAATTCAGTGGTCCCTCAATGACTTCTCGTAAACGGAAGCTGGAGGAGGACGAGCGCCAGACCATCCCCAACATACTCCAAGGGGAAGTGGCCAGACTTCATTCCAAATTCCTGGTCAATCTGGATCCTTCTTTGTGCAGCAACAATGGAACTGTGCATCTCATATGCAAACTGGGTTAGTTCAAACGATATAAATGTATACATTACACATACACATTTGACCTCTGCTTGTGCAACACTGTATTTATAGAATCAAACCCACACACCTTTTGCTGTCTTATTTGAAGGAAAGCTATTTCTTTACTGGCCAACCTTTGCTAATATGGGCCAGACTTGAATTTGATTCCCTTTGCTGTGGATTTTGCAGGACACAAATATCCATATTCATTTTTTGTAAATGTTAAGGCTGCTTTCACATCTATAGTTTGGTTCATTTGATCCGGTAATAAATGATACATCTTTGCATTGTTCTGGCATTGTGATTCCTGTTCACAGCACACTTTTTGCTCTCATCCGAACCGAACCACAATGCATGTCATGTGACGACATCCATATAACTCATTGGCCACACGAGTCTATTAACGAACGTCGATTATTTGAAGAGATCTCCAGTTGTTTCTCAGAAATCTGTTTCAGAATGTTTGGTTCACAAAATAAGTATGTGAATATAGAAATAACAAAGTGGGCCACATGTTACACCTTCACTGTTATGTGCACAATTAAAATGTGGAATTCTCTATCTACATAGATGACAAAAACCTTCCGAGTGTTCCTCCTCTCCAGCTGAGCATTCCTGCAGACTACCCGGATCAGAGCCCTCAGTGGGAAGATGATGGGCAGCTTCACGGTGAGTCTGATGCTAATGTTTGCAGCAAATACCAAAAGCTTTGCGCTCTCTAAGCATATTAACGTTTCCTTACCTTCCTCCGTCTGTTCTCAGAAGCCAACCCGTTTTTACAAAGCGTGCATCAGAACATGACCTCAAAACTTCTCCAGCTTCCGGATAAACACTCTGTGACGGCGCTGCTGAACACATGGGCTCAGAGTGTGAGACAGGCTTGTCTCTCAGCGGCTTAAGTTTTCTTCTTCGTCTTCACCAGCATCCCAGTATAATCATGCTCCTCTGTCAATGCATTTTCCTGTCTTTTTCCGTCTATTTTTATTTACATATCTACGTTAAACACGCATAAGGCTGGATGGTTTATGAAATGCTAGTTCAATAAAGTCTGAAGTTGAATCCGCTTTCAATCAGAAAAGTGTTCATCGCGTAGTCCTCTGGAGACGGTGCCTCTGCTGAGCCGGAGTCCTCTTGTGTCTGTCCACAGTGGTGGTGATGTTCTGTTTGAGAGCCGGTAGAATCACTTTCTCTGCTTCTCTTTTTTGGGACACAAGTCTGTTAAAACATGCCATTTGTCAAAACTTACGCTTCTGATCATGACATTTTAGATGTACAGTGGTACCTTGGCTTACACGTTTAATTTGCTCATATCTTTATTTACTTCTGTGACAAATTTACTCATTGACAATTAAAATGCCACTACTCCGTTCCAAACCTCAAAATGCCACCCCATGTTTTTGTGTTTCACGTTATTAAATATGGAAATAACATTTATTTGATTTTTATTGGTTGGCAGACTTTTTTTTTTTTTTTTTTTTTTTAATTTTCAACAAGTGTTCTCGCCACATTTTCCTCACGTTCAACATCTCATCACAGTTATTTTATTAACGCGTTTTTCGACGTTTTGCTATTTGCTAGTGTTTTTCTGAATGTTGTGTGTGTGGTAATATTTTGCGGTCCATTTCAACAAACGCTAACCTCTGATTTCCAGCCTTTTTGTAAGTAAGGCTGACTTATCGTGAGGCACAGTAAAAGAATGTAGTTTACAAAAACGATCTCACGAAGCACGAGAAGTAAAAAAAGCCAAAGTACGCTATGGCCGCTAGAGGGCGCCATGGTGTCAGGTCTGAAACTATTTCAAAAGCAAAGCAAAAAAAAAAAAACTGGACTAACTACTCTTGTTTTGGAAAACCCGTGTTAAATCACTCGTAAGTCAAGGTACCACCAAGGTATCTGATATTAAAACAGTCTCTACTTACAGTCTTCTAGGACGCGTTTGGAAGGAAAGCTGAGGAAAGGTCTCCGACTTTTCACTTCTATAAAAGCAAAAACGTTAACTAAGTTTACTGGAATTAGAAATGATCAAAAATGGGCACCAAACAAGGTGCCCATTCAATAATGCTACATTTACATTTATGTTGTTTTGAATATATCCCGAAGATACTCATACATCTGAAGACTGACAAATGTATTTCTTGTTACCTTTTGCAACCAGCAAAACAAGCCTTGGTCAAAATGTAGTTCTCTGCAGAGATCATCTTGCTGGAAACGATGTCTTTGAGAAGAGCTTTCACGTGAAGGATCTGTGAGGATCGGCATGCTTTGAGAAGCATTGCTGAAGGATGAGGAGATGGTAGGATCTCACCTCCTGTGACTGCAGGCTGTTAGCGCCATAGAGCTGCCGAATGATGACTTCACATTCCTGTAGGGTGGGAGGTCGGGGGGCTTCAGATGGACTGAATTGGATCATAAGAGGCTTGAGTGATGTGATGAAGCCAGCTTTGTCTTCTAAAGCCGCTTCTACGTTGTTTTCTGTGAAGGCTCCGGAGACATTCGATCTGAGGAATCAAGTTTTTCCATTTATGCAAATTGATATGTGAATTAAAAAAAAATTAACAAGTACAAATTATGCATACGGTACAGATTTTGAACAGTATTTACCTGAGATCGGCGAGCTTTGGTGGGCAGGTGGGTCCGAGTGTCTTCTCCAGATCCTTTCTCTCTCCAAAGCACTTCTGGATCTCGGTTTGACGCATGTTGATCCTGTTTCCAGACCCTATGTGTGTATTTTCGACATAAAGTCATAATTTATGATGACTGAGTGCTTGTAAATAACTTGAGCAATACTTGACCTTTTATATTGGACTGTGGCACGTCCATCAGCAACTGGAATTCTTATAAAAGACAAACAACACTTCTCAAAGCAGCTGTGTTTGAAATAAACAGAAGTGAGTTTCACTTAAAAAATAAGAAATTTGACTGTGGCTTATCACCAGGAAAAACAACTGAGGGAGAAAAATAACTCAGCTCGTTCAGTTGGTTCTAACGTTAGAAAGTCAACAGAATAAAATAGATATCTATTTATCAAACTTGAATACTTGTCGGAAACGGTCTCAATTATGACTCCAACATCAGTAATAATATAATTTTAACTGTAAAGTTCGCCTGCAGTAAATCGATACTTTACCTCCCACAACGTTCGCGAACTTCACTGGTTCCCCGTTTCTGGGCAACAGGTTCTAGAGCAGAACATTTGATACACCTGTCGACAGGTGGTCTGTCCTCACTCATCCACGAGCGTCACTTTTATACAGGTTATGTACATTTTTAGCAGTAGTAAATACGCGGCGTTAAACATAAATGTCAACACGTTTGAAAACGCGCGCACACACACGGCAAACCGATTACGTCGCTAAACGGAAAGTTGTGGGCACGTGACTGAGTTGTACTTACAAATGTACCTTTAATTCCCCGTCTTAAAATTCTTCTCTCTGTCGATAAATTCCGTCCACTTGCTGTTGTGAAAAGTCAACGTTCCTATGCAGCGCGGTGACGTGCGCGTCCATGTCACGGATTCCCGCGGTTTTTACGTCACTGCACGTGCCGGTCGGGGAGCGTGGATTTTTCCAAAAAAGCGTCATGAATCACCATTGTCATCTAAAAAATATGGTTTAAATTTAATTGAAAATTTTTAATTGCAAGTAAACCACACAAAATCACTACAGAAAAGTTTAAAAATGGAGCAATGCCCATAAAAACTTAATAAATACTAATTTGGAATAATAATAATAAAAAAAAAAACAAATTCACCAATGAAATGAATGCAAAATACAAAAAACAAACAAACCGTAGATTCAGTCAGTTTATTGAAATCCATCCTCCAGTTACACCGGCAAAAACGAATTAACTGAATTAACTTCAATTCAAAAACAAATGCCAATTTAGCACATAATCGCACTTGCAGCATAAATGCTGCTAAAAACAATCACACAAGTGATGCCTTGTCAAAGCAATAAAAATAGAAATTTCTTTTTAACTATCGAGTCTTTAGTTTCTCATTAAGGACATTCAGCAGGAGCTCATAGAGCACAGACACGATAACAATAAGTCCAGTGCTGGAGAAGAACCCGAAGGAAAAGAGAGCCAGCAGGATGTAGAGGAGGAGGAGGGTGAGGAGGGTGTTGTAGCTGGCCAGAACCCTCAGACTGAGCCGAGCTCGTGCTGCCGGCTCCTTCTTCTGTCGTGTCACTGGACTCTTCCTCCGCTGCTCCGGAACGAAAGAACTGCTCAGATAGTGTCTTCCCACGGTGCCCAAGAAGTCCTGCCTCGAGCACAGCGCCTCCATGTGGTCACCACACTAAACACACAACCAATTTAACCGATATGTTCCACTGCATATTTATTTTAGATTAGATGCTGTGCTTACCGTCGAGTTTACAAAAGATGAGATCTGGAAGAACAGTCGAACCAAAAAAGCACTTTCATAGCTCCTGATTGGCTGAAGCTCTGGATCGCCTTGATATTCGACTTCAAACCGGCGGAGGCCGTTGATGATCTACAAAAACAGAATGATCAACAACTTGGCTCATATGCTCAACGTAGACCTAGAAAACTCACCTGCAACCTGCCGAGATCCGTTAAAACCAGGCCGTTCTCACCCGGGACACAGTCCGGCAACTGTTTGGTTCCATTATCTTCTACAGAAGCCACATTCACCATCAGCTGAGAGAGCTGCACCGCATTCAGCTGAAGACAAATCAACACAAGCGGCTCATTTTTCACAGTTATTTTGCATTAGATCATCACACATTAACTTAATCACATTTGAAATTCACGTTTTACATTTAAAGAAAAAAACACTGACCCGGAATATCTGGCAAAAGTAGTCAAGTGCTTTATCCAGAAACTCGTGAGTTTTCTTAACACCCTCTCCCATGTCATCCATCTCTCCTCCATTAAAAGTGTTATTGTGATCCGAGGAACCGACAACGAACCAGGAGAGAAAAGAGCCGTTGGTAGCAGATTCCGTGGAGTGATCAGAAATCCGCTTTGCCGTCTGTCTGGCTTGAGCGATGATCTGAATGAGCTTAAACACCTACAAACGCACACAAAAAAAATCCAGTGAGTTTCATACTTTCACTCGTCTGGTCTTAAACCATACAGTTTTACGTAGATCCGGCCCGAACATCAGACTGTACTGGCAGTCTTGCCCTTCGAAGCTGTACACGTGACTTTTGACCTTGAAGACTCCGTCTGTTCCCATGGCCTGGCGGGTGGACAGGAAGCTGCCTCCGTGTGAAGGAGTCAGGAAGATTCGGTTGCGCTGTAGCATGGCGTGTTCCGGCTCCAAGAACAGCTGCTCACCTGAATAAAACACGCATTCGCCTTCCTTCAAAAACATTCGGACGTTGCCTTGTGGGCACTTAAAAAAACCGCGTTGACATGGCTGGGCAACCATCTGGAATGTGTCTAGTTCTGAGAAGTTTGTTTTTTTTGCACAGTTTTGTAAAAAGTGTGTTACATTTCTGTAAAGTTGACATTTCCCCTTTCCAAGTCAGAAACAAACTTCTATAAAATTCTGTCCTGAGTGTTAATGTCCATCCCGTTATATTATTACTCAAGAAATGTCCAAAATCAAAACCTTGCCTTTCTGGATCATGTCCGATAGATTTGGTTGAACAAACACTTTAGCGACTCTAAAAACCATGAGAGCGTTTTTGTCGTTGACCAGATCTGTTCGAATGGCTCGATTCACAAAGCCCTGGAAGAGCTTGGTGTACATGAGCAGGTTCTCCTGGACAAACGAAGCCCTGTGAATGAAAAACAACACTGGTTTAAAAGAATCCGTGAACGTTTGACTCGTGAACAAACTTTTAAATACCATTTATCAGGAACTGATTTGTTTTGGCCGTTTGTCTGCGTGCTGCTTTTATCTCCAGTGTATCTCCAGGGTTGGATGTAGCTAAGCCATGTCTCCAAAACCTTAAAGGACAAAATTCTTGCATTTTACAAATACAAACGCGCAATAATAAATTAGTAAAAGGCTGAAAACTGAAAATGTAATTAAGTAATAAGACTTGTTATATTGCTGTAAATAATAAGCAAGGGTGTCCCAATTCAATTTTGAGGGATTGGAGATCATTGCTAATTTAAATAGTACTGTTTTTACCAATAAAGCATATTTTTAGAGATTGAGATTGAATATGAAGGTCTCGGTCACATCAGGTTGGGATGAACCAGCTAAACAACTCGTAAGTCACCAGGATAAAAAAAAAAAGTAATTTATGATAAATAAATCTCAGTTGAAAGCTACTAAGGAGTGGCTGCAGCCTCGTGATTGAACAGCAGTGACTGTGATTGGTTCAAATGGATCCAATGGAAAAAAGAGACAAGATATTTCTTTTGTATATTATTTATAATTGTGTTATATTACTCCCAAGTAATCTAAAAATTAATTTGAGAGTCTAAAATCGTGATTGGGACAAATCCTATCCATACATCATTAGAAAATTTTCACACACATACAATTTATGTGCATTCCTTTATCGCCCTTATTTGTATATTATTTATATATACACAATCATCACATTAGAAATCAGCATCAGATCAAATTCAAAATTAGATTACTCCCGAGTAATCCAACATTAGATTTGAGAGGCCAAAACAGTGATTGGGCCAATCCTAACGATACATCATTGGAATAATTTCACACACATATATAATTTAAGTGCATTTCTTTATCGCCCTGTCCTTTGTGGATTTAATGGAAATGTCTTGTACTTCCCCAGTGCATTACACTGCCTGCCATCAGACTCTAAAAGTCATTGTGCACTCAAGGGCACTTACGGCTCTAAATGAAGCGTCCAAAGGCCAGTGACCGAAGCAGTGTTGTAAGAAGACATACAGCTTTTGCTGGACGAACCTCTGCACCACCACACTGCGGGAGACAGAAGAGCGGAGGCATATTGACAAAGCGGTAAAACGGAAAACAGCTCAATCAAGTCACCAGTGCCTGACGGAGTGAAACGCTTCTTACGACTTGCCACCTTAGATTTACAGATGCCTTTTTCACTCCACAACCCCGACCTCTGGATTCACTTGACGGATGCTTTCTACAAGCCCTTACCGCTTTAGCTCCTCCAGGGGACTGCTGTGCGAGTGGGCTGAGGGCGAGGAGGAGACAGACTCCTGCTTGGAGCTGCTGGAGAAGGCGTGAAGATGCTTGACCAGGAGCCGGACCACCAGGACATGATCTTCAGAAGGTGTGAAGGATTCCTGAGAGACCCACAAGGGAAGGTCAAGACGGGATTGTGTGAGATTAACAACCGTTCACACCAGGTAGTGACAGTGTCTCAGATCAACACGCCATGTCAGACACGTTTCAGCCATGTTCAGCTGATCTGAGGCCAGTGACGGCCAGCAAATTCCGAACTGTAAAATGTGACAAGCCAGCCTGACCTGACTGCAATGGCTGGCAAATTACTTTCCAGTGGGCCGGTGGAAATATATGTCAATAACAAAAGTAAGTGCATTAAAATACAAAACCACGACAAGATTTTGAACATTCAGCATTATTACCGAATTGTTTAGACCAGTGATTCTTAACCTTTAGGGCCTGAGCACCACCTAGTGGGCCGCAAGAAAAATGTCAGTTCTGTGACTGGGCTGCAGAACCACAATCCAGCTCCCCACCACTAGGTGACATTCCAATAAGCAGCAGCAGACTAAGTCAGTAACTGCAGCCTTGAACTTTCAGAAAATTAAAGTTGTGACCTCTATACATTTATAATAATGGCAAAAATATCAAAAGTTTCTGATTATATCTGAAGTGTTTCACATTTTCATTTAGGAATTTCTTTTGCGCAAATGCCGGAAAAAATCTGAAACGACGCAAAAAAATGAAAACGTGAAAAATGTTAAAAAACAAAACAAAATATATTCAAAGAAATTTACATTTGATATTTTTGCCACCAAGCTATAAATACTGTTTGTTTTAATGGGTCCCTTTGATCTGGAAAATTTGGGCTCTGAGGTCCAAAAAGGTTAAGAACCCCTGGTTTAGACTGTATGGCACACTTATGTTTCGGAAAACAAGTGCGCCTTATAGCTTGAAAAAAACAGATGTGTTGTATAAACCGGTTGTACAATGTGTAGTTTAATCTGTAATAAAATCTGGTTCCCTTTATTAAAGATGTGTAATCTGGTGCACTATAATTTCTATAATTAACTATAATTTCCAGTTAGACCAAATCTACCATGGACGTTTAAATGGAAATTAACATTGATGTAACCCCTTTACAAATTTGTGTTTCCTCCAGGAAGCCCGAGAAACTGAATGAAAAGATAAAAGTACTTGATATGTGCTGTGGAGGGTCCCAGAGCCTCGTGGGGCGGGGATTGGTTGGTACAGCATGCTGGACATACTGAGGCGGTACTGCAACAACGCCAGCTGAAGGACCCATCACAGACAGGGAAGAGGAGAGGAACACAGTGGGGCAGGAAAGCAAGAAAAGGGGGAGAGGAATGGGGCAGTGGACATGAGAATCGAAAAGGGTAAAAAAAGGACAGAGTGCAATCCAAGAAAAACCGTTGGACATAGTCAGGACAAAAAAAAGAAAGTGTACAAAAAGATCCATAATGACCACGAAACACAAATGCAATGAACAGGAAGAAGATGCAGTTGTCCTTTTCGAATCTATGAAAACCTCTAGTGTGATGTGGAGTTAGTGACATTTACGGCCGTGACCTTGATTTTCTAAATATATGCTTGATAGAATGTCGCCAATGGGAATTCCTCAAGTCAGTGACAAAAAAAAAATTCTCATTTGGGAAAATGATAAATTCCAAGACAAACATTTAGAAACTACAAAACATTTTATATATTTATATTTTGACTATTTTATACTGAAAAAATATATGGCAGACTTTCATTTAAAATATATAAATCAATTTTATATAAAGGAAAAGGAGATACTGCATCTTTGGATACATATAACATACTGAGAAAATCACCAGTTCATGGTTTATGATTATTTCAAAATCCATTAATTTGACAAAATATTGCTAACTATATTATCTACACTGGAAGTAATAACAATGTAATTTAATATTGAATTTAACACTGACATTGTGATACATCACACTAAGACATTTTATAAAGATATACATAGGGTATAAACATTTCTATAAACTGGTGACTTTCTGTTCATATTCACGAACACAAAAACGACAAAGACAAGGCTCTACACTTAAGATGCTCTGGGCTGACTGGAGGGAGATTTACACTCATATATGGACAGGAAATCACACAGATAAAGGGAAAAAGACAAAACCAGAGGTGCCAAAGGCTTACACACACCCCCAGCCAAAGAACATAGAGAGACGACATATTAGAGAGCCAGAGGTTATCATGCAGACTAGAACAAACAGCAGAAGCGCTCTGCCTCCAATAGCACGCCATGCTGATTAAAATTTATTTAGAAAACGTGATATTTAAATCAGTCCTGTGACTCATTGTTAGTGCATTCCCTGCATGTTTAAAACAATGATTTACACAACCAGTAGAGGTCCTCAGTAACCTTCACTAACAGAAAATAATCCATTCATGAAATAGCCAAGCTGACAATTACATTGATTTCAAACGATTGGCTTTTGCAATTCAGCAAAAAAATTCTGGGCAAAATCAAAAGATTTTTTTCAAAATATAATTGTAAAGGCTTTTTTGTGCCTACAACATCTTATGCGGCTCTTATGCGTCTACCACTTCTGCTCAATACAGATAAACACACATAGACGCGTAAAAGCCATGCCAAACTCTCTCAAAGTCACTAAAAAACGTTTTGTCAATTGTCACGGGTGCGACAAGTTCTGAACATTGCAACTCAGCTATGGCACAAATTCCCGTAAAGCACAATACATGTGCCATTCACAAAGTGAGAGGAAGAGAAGCCAGGGTAGCTGTTGCGCAGCCGTCTCTGCAAAGTGCGGAAGAAAAGGTTGGAGGACGGTGGGGTTCAGCCTGATAGCCGTGCTTAGGAGGAACATCAGGTGTGGAGGTGTGAACGTGTGGAGGCCTGTGTCCATTTCTTACCTTCACCTGAGGAGACTGCAGCTTCTGGTACACCTCAAGAGAATAGTGATGAAGCCACATTTCCACAAAGACCTTGCAAGACACACAAAATGAAAAACATGAGTAATTTTCACTTACTTTTTAATAGCATCTTCTCACCTGGAGAAGTGTCTCAGTCCTCCAGATCTCTTGAGCAGAAGGATCCGCGTTGACTGAGGGCTGATGGGTGATGTGACGCTTCAGTAGACTGGTGCTGTGGCCTCCATAACCAACATGAGGCACACTGGTAGATCTGGAAGTCATTTTAGTAAGCAATTAAAATGAACTATTTTATAAAGGTTTTAAAAATGCAGCTTTCTACCTAGGAGGAGGAGAAGCCACGGTGCCCTTGTTGTCTGAGAATGGTGATGGAGGCACGGTGCCCTCAGTGGGAAGGAAGTACTTCAGGTAGGTGTCAACAAGCAAGAAGTATGCAGTGTCTGAGCAACTCCCTTGCTGCCCTGATGTATAGTTCTAAAAAAAAAATGATGAACATTCCAAACAAATGATTAACATTTTTCAGCAATAAGGGCGCACCAGTAAACACATTTTTCTATGAGTGTAATTGTCCCCTTATTCTATAAGTTAATACATGACAAACTGTCATCTATTAAATATTGTGAGATGAGACTGAACGCGTTGCGAAGATCCCTTACCTTTGGTGTGGTGAGACAAGATGCAAAAAAGAACATGTAGTATTCGAAAGGATCTATAAAAAAAAAATTTAAAATAAATAAAGCACTGTATGTATCTGTGTAAGTTTATACTTTTCTGGAGACAAGGACATAAGGTGCTCTTTATTTTGAGTAACATCTTTATGCTCTTAAGAATGAATAATAAAAAAAAAAGACATACTGAGCAGCAGAAGGCCTGACGTGGGAAACTGGATTTTATTATGAAATAAAGGGCAATCCGGGAGAACTCCAGCCTGAATGGACAATTTTATAGGACCCTAAAAATAAATAAGAAAAAACAATTACATCTCTATTTGCACAGTGCACACACAGAAATTACAATGTAATCTTTTTATATAAAGAGTGGTACCCCAATTACTAAATTAATCCACGCCGAGAGCAGTTTTGATCGGCAAAAATGTCGTTAACTCGTCGTTGCACAACGTCATTTTGAGATGACGGCTCAATCGGGGAGAGAAAAAAAAAACTCTGGGAGAATACAAGCTTTTTTTATATTTTGGAAGCAAGATCTCTGAAACTAACTGGTGTTCTTGTTGTTTTCTGTTTATTTGACTGGCAAAGAAGGTTAAACAACATGTTTTATACATGTATAGACTAATAAATAAATAAAAAAAAAATTTTTTAAATCACAGATCAACTAAACAATACTTTCACATCTAAGTTCAAGTTCATTTATATAGTGCTTTTCTTAGTCCGAGACAAACGCAAAGACGCTATATGAAAAAAAAGTCTTTGGAAAGAGAAATGTCGATTCTTTATTTGAGTTAAAAAAAAAAAAAAAAAGGAGTCAGTTAAAAAGGAAAAAATATGGCTGTTGTTGTTCAGACTATGAAATACATCTGAAATACAAAGAAAATGTAGACATACCGGCAAATAACTGACTGGAAACTCGTACTTGTACTCTTCTGCTTGTAATTTGTAGACTAACTTCATCATTGGCCCGCTGTAAAAAACGTATAATAATATTTCCTCTTGAATAGCAGTATACAAGCTTTATCCCATACTACATTAACATTTACAAGGAATTTCTAAATCCCTTCTACATTCAAACATGATTACAAACCTTGGAACCAGAAAGCCCATGACAACGTTGTACTCGGACGCTCTGGTCTGTAAAAAGCGAAGGTTCCACCCAGAAAGGGCTCCATCCAGACTGCCAAACACACTCTCCACCAGCCAGGGGAAGACCGCGTGCAATTCCTACTCAAACAATATGTTCCGTCAACAAAAGTATGTCGAACAAAAATACTTTAGGTGCAGGACGTATGGAGCACAGATTTAAACATCGCTCTCAAAAAACACAGAGAGGTGCAACTGACAAACGACACATTTTGTTTTAACACACAAAAAAGTGCAGATGTTTTACCTACATGGCAGTTATAGACAAAAAGCACCAAAACATCTAAAAAATAATTTCTCATAATCAAATATCATGTGACGAAAACATTCCACAGAATTTTCCAGAAAACAAAAAACACTACTGATTTACCTTCATTTTATTATCTTACTTGGTTTTATTTTTCATTCAGATTTATTACATTTTATGTAGTTTTTTTGCACTGTACTCAATTTAGCTATTGTATTTCTAGTATTTAAACGTTTTATATATTTCTCAATACGTACTCTGTTGTTGTACACATGCACTTCCACATTGTGGATCTAATAAAAAATGATATTGTATAAAATAATAAATACTAGTAAACGGGAAAGAACCCAAGTAATAATTCAACAAAAAACATTTAAAAAGGAACCTTTGCAGGGTAATCGTCGATGATTTTGCTAATGTCGTGACATCGTTGATAAAGGGGTTTGTTGGTGCAGTCCGCTTTTAAATTGGTCTGTAAGCAAATGTACAAAGTTGAACAAGGGTAATGAACACTGATATCCAACAAAACAGGTTAATATGTTAGATTACCATCAAATAACTGGGTTGTGGAAGGACTTGAGTAGCCATGAGCGGATCCACAGCTAACCTGAGGTAAAACAATGACATTTGCTGAAAGTTACAAATCGATTACCCAGATATTCGTCTGTTTAGTTTTAAAAAACGCGAAAGTGACCAGATCACAACGTTTATAATAGTTTATTCCATTACTCTTGTAAAGCGTTAGCCTGCTAGCTTCAATGCTTTTCAGCTAAAACGGAGATTCACAACAATATATATATTTTTAATCTAAATTAAAGCCAGAGCATCGTATTGAAATGTTTCAAAGAACGTTTAAGGTACTTACCTCAAAATCACGAAAATAAAGTGTTCTCGCAAATTCCAACAAACCGCGCTTACATTCGAGAAAGACAAACGGCGTAGTTGTTACGTCATTTCCGGTTAACTTATTAACAGCGCCATCTTTAGACGGCACACAGACTGTCTCTTCCGACAGTTTAATTTCCGTTGACATAACGCTTAAAATTGTATTTTTAATTTAACCACGTAAGAAACTACTTTAAATTAAAAAAATGAAAATTAAATTAATATGCTTTAATTCATTTTATCTCTGAATCATAATTGATTAACGTTTTCTAAAACAATTCAATATTGTTGTGCTCAAGACGCTACAACATTGACATAAATATTTAACGGGGATATTACGTGAATCTTGACAAATCTTGGTAAACAATAAAATGAGATAAGTTGGATTTCTGATTTCTGATCATTTTTAATTGATGCTGTAATATTGCAAATCAAGGTTAAAACACTTAATAAATAAATAGATATTATTATGTACACATTTGTTTGTTATTAATTAAACGTAAACGTTGTTTGTAGTTACCTTTTTTTTTTCTAGTTATAGATTTATGTAAAATTAAATTAACATTACAAAGTATGTGTTACATCAAAAGGAATGAGAACAATTTTCAGGCAAAATCCGTGAGCCAAAAATGTAATGTTATTCTATAAAATTGCAATTAAATACATACAAAAAAGCGAAAAGTGGCACTCAGAAAGGGTGAATTCATTGTTTTCAGTAAGTATCATTTATTTATCTATCTTTTATTTGTTTCTATTATTTATATAATAATAGTTGTTAGAGAGATAAACATATTAGTTAAAAAATCATGTAGAATAATGTATTCATGTAAAACACAGATATCTAAATGAAGCCGAACTGCTATTAAAAAATATGAAAGTAATTTGTCAAATATAGAAGCTAAGAAAACCCACCCAAGGCAGTCGCACTGATAAAAGACAGAAAACAAAAGTGAAGTCTGAGGCAACACACTGTGTCATGTCCGAAAACCCCCAGGACTACGCAGACCCTCATTTACTCATTTATCTAGTTCAAGACTATTAAATGCCATTAATCAATCATCTGGCCTGAATATTAAAACAAACATTGTAAAATAAATATTTGAAGTAATTTGTTTAAAAAGAGGCATACACCAAAATGTATAACTAATTCGACAATTTTGAAAATGCTTCCTATGATAAGCCAAACTACTTATCTCTATATAATTTTTATAACATGATCAAAGCCTAATTTTTGCAAGAAAGAAACATAAACAAAACATATAATAAATAAAGAAAACTTAATTTATTTAAAATTACGGTATTTTTTTATTGTGAATGTGTTTAATTAAAAACCACAATTCAGAGAGCACATTTTAGGGACAAATGGGCCGATGGATGGATAGATAAAAATAAATAAATAAATAGAGAGAGAGAGAGGGAGAGAGAATCTTAGTATGCAGTCAGACAAACAGAAAAATATATAGATAGACAGAGAGACAATTCTGCAATTCTGCAATTCACCACAACGAGACTCTTGACTGCTTTGTCACGATACTCAAACAAAAACACAAATTCTGCCTCTTTTTTCCAACTTTATTCACCTTTTTTCATTCACTTGAGCTGTGGAGAAGACAACTAAAGGCAAGTTTGCAGTTTTATCCCCATTGGCCTTAAGGTAAATTGGCCCTTTATCAAAGCCAAGCCTCATCTATCAGCGCAAAGACGGCTATTGAAATTGCTCTGCTGGCCACAAATCAGGCCCATGGATCGGCCCCTTATCTGGTACAAGGCCGTCATCATTCTCCGGCTGGAAAAGGAGGAAGAACCCTAGCATAAGGACCTTTATCATGGCTACGCTGATGGATGTGACCCCTGGTGACCTCTGGATGACCACATCCTCTGGTCTGCAGTCACATCAAGTGCTGGTAATCAGAATTCTTCTCTGTCACGTTCAGCTTTATCTTCTGGAGGTCGGTGCAAATAGATAAAGTCATTCAAACTGAGAGCTGATAATCTGTCTGTGTAAGCGAAGGCTAATGTCCGAACGCCTGTGTTTCAAAAAATGTCCTGCATTAGTTATTGATGTTTTGTAAAGGATGTTAATGGAGATTTTAAACACGGAAGGATAAGTCACAAAATTGGATTACGTTGAAATCAATTCTAACCATATTAATGTTATTGATGGCCACATTAAAATGTTTTAATTCAATTTCACATTTGAAGAGTCAAATGTGAAAGTGAAAATCATTATATTATGATATTAATGTATATAATTAAAACTAATCGTCATATCTTTTTTTTTAATATTTTATCTTGTATATTCATTATCTCAAATCAATTTCAAATTTTATTTGTCACATGCACAATTATTTCGCAACAACGTGAAGCAGAATGTATTTTACAATTGTCCGGCATATAAACATTGTGTGTGTGTGTGTGTGTGTGTGTGTGTGTGGGCTACAGTACAAATACAATAAGATAAGAGATAAAATATAAAAAAACAATAAAGGGAGAAAAATACAAAAATACAAGACAAATATGCAAGATAAAATATGAATAAAATATAGTAATATATAATATAATAAAAAGAAAAATACAAAATACAGAAAAAGTGGCTCAAGTGATCCAGGTAGTAAGGATGTTTAAAGTTCCAGTTTAAAGTGACCCAGTGTGTGACTAAAGTGCAGTCTATCTATCTATCTATCTATCTATCTATCTATCTATCTATCTATCTATCTATCTATCTATCTATCTATCTATCTTTCTATCTATCTATCTATCTATCTATCTATCTATCTATCTATCTATCTATCTATCTATCTATCTATCTATCTATCTATCTATCTATCTATCTATCTATCTGTCTATCTGTCTATCTGTCTGTCTATCTGTCTATCTGTCTGTCTGTCTGTCTGTCTGTCTGTCTGTCTGACTGTCTGTCTGTCTGTCTGTCTGTCTTTCTATCCATCCATCCATCCATCCATCCAGCCATCCATCCATCTATCCACATTGTCTGAAAAAAGATTTACGAGAAAAAATTTACGTAAAAGTTTTCTGGTAAAGCCCCCTGGACTGCTGTAGACCAACCAACACATATCCCATTAAAACAAATGCAGATCCAGCATTTCAGAAAAAAAATTGCTAACGTTTATAAATGTAATTCATCGAGCAAAAAGTGCCCTGACTTTATCAAATAAATACAAAAAGGCAATTCCGTGAAGCTGCTGCGATTATGCCACGCTGCGCTTAGCGTTACAAAGCCCAGAGGAAAGAAGGAGACCTTTCACCTTCTCAGTCTAAATGCAGCTGGCATGAAACGTATGAGCCAGATTTTGACTGGCAGTGAACGCCCGCAGAGATTTAACAGCGAGGTGACTCAGAAAACCGGCTCTTAAACGAGAACACAGAGGAAAATATTCTCAAGCTCTTATCAGAGCCGATGGGGTGCTGGGGAAATATCTGGAGAGAAAAGAATGGCCCTAAAGAGAAAACTAGTGTGACATTGTGGGGCAAAAAGTGAAGAATTCGGAACCATATGAACGGAGAAAGCCACAGTCTGGAAATTCTTGTGAGACGTGTTGTTCGTACTGCACTCGACTGTGCTTATTCATGACTATATAGTAAAAAAAGCCAAGTAATTCGTCATTTCAACAAGTTCCTGGACCTCGGAACTTCTTCAGGTCTTTGTGCATTCTCGTGCATATCTGTAATCTATCAATAATGCATGAAATGCTTGATTTGATGAAGGAGCAGTCAACCATATTTATCTACCCAACCATGGTTCACTGCAATGATCGCATTAAAATGTGATGACACAACAATCTGTTCCCAACAGCCATGACAGTGAGTCAATAAAATGCATGTTTTACGTTTGGCTGAGACTCCGCAAGCCATTTTCTTATTGTAAAGACAAGCTGTGGAAAGCTTTTACCAATACACAAACCGATAAAACCACGCACAATGAACGCAAAACAAAACTGCTTAAACTGCCATTCTTATGAGACATAAAATTGGCATATTCATATCAAAGAAGCGTAGTAACCCATGCATAGCATTTTAAAAGGTTGATCTATAAGAACATTATAGTAAATAGAAAGATCTGTACTGTTTTATTTAATTATTTGTATATTTTAAATGTAAGAATTTATTCTTCGTAATTTAAAAACAAGCGCAATTATTATATATAACAATATAACTGTATATAACAATTTGAGTTTGTTTTGTTCCCTCTAGGGACACGCAAGATTGGTGGACAACCAATCACAGAGCTGGACACAGACACACACTTTCACACTCACTCACCATTGTTCTATCGATCCATTCATCAATCCATCCATTCACTCTTTTTCAACTGCTTTTGTCATGTCTGGGTCACGGGGAGATAAAGCCAATCACAGCAACTCTGGGCCTAAAAGCGGGACACACCCTAGTTCGCTGGACAACCAATCACAATGCAGAATACGTGGACAGACTATACCCACTCTTGAGTATAGAAACGTATTCTATATTAAAGTATTGTGTAGTATTGCACTACGTTTTTGTATTTTGGCACCATTTGTTTATTGTTTTTTTTATCATTTATTGTTTTGTTTTTTCTAATATTTACTGTCTTTATTGTACTGTTTACCTTTTGTTTGCTGCTGTTCAACACGGAAATGTCCTCTTGTGGGATTAATAAAGTCTGATCTGATCTAATCTAATCTAATCTAATCTAATCTAATCTAATCTAATCTAATCTAATCTAATCTAATCTAATCTAATCTAACATTTCTCCTGGACTCATGTTTTTGGGTGTTGGGAAGAAACTGGAGACCTGGAGGAAACCCACAAGCACACTGGAGATAAACCAAAGACCTCCAATGAGACTCAAACTTCAAAAAATGTCTGAAGGACACAAAACTCACAAGTTATTGAAGGTCATTGCATCATTTTTGGACAGGCAAACAAAGCAGAAGAAGACCCGAGGGACATTATAAGTAAACAGCCCCTCTAATGGCCTCTTAATCGGAACGGGCAATCTGGAGAGGAGCCGGTGGCTTCGCCGGAATGAAAGCGAGCTGGAGGTGACTGTGTGGCGGTTATTATTAGCGCTATCATTGATCAGAAAGGGAGAGCGCTGCAGATGAAGTGCAGATGATGGATTTCATACCGTAGCTCCAACCTTTTCTAGATTCCCAGGCCGAGCGCAGAATAAAAGCAAGAACCGAAAAGATGGTTCCTCCTCAACTGTAAACGTTGTCATTTTGCCAGGATTCCGTAAAACTGGGCGTTGGTAAAAATTCCATAGACTAATCTGGATACATCTCTAATTTAGCGGAGAAATCTCTGTTTAGCACTTTGTCGAGCACCAAGCGATGTCATTATCCTGAAAAAACCCAACATGATCATTGTTGATGGGCTCCATTTCTGTTTCCTGCGTCTTTAACTGATGCCTCCTGCATGCAATTATAGAGGAGGAGAGAGAATTATGGCACGATGGGATGCTGCTGAATTATCTTACATCACGTCAGCGATTTATTGCGGAGAGCTGCCTCTAAATGTCATCTTAAATTCCAACCAGATGATCAGACTGAAGAAAGAATCCTGACATGATTTATGAGGCAGAGGAAGACAAATGTATTTCTTAATGAAAACGCCCATAAAGCCCGATGCCAGTTTGAGATTAAGATCATATATCTTACTAGAAATAACTGCATAAACATTCATAAACACCACCATTTCCCAATCGTGTTGCCTATTATATTCTGACCGAATAAAAACAAAGCAGCGAAACATCACTATGCTGAAAAATGACTCCCTACAGCCGCGGTGTCAAGCTCAATTGCACTGGGGGCTAAAACTCAACCTCAAGTCGGGGCCGAACAGCACAGACATTTCTAGAACACACTGAAACTAACAATTTCTTGAGAAAAAAATGAATACAAACAGAAATAAACCCAATAACAAAGAAACTAAATGAAAAAATTGTATTTAATTTATGCAAGGCAGCTATAGTGCTGCATTATGGGATTTTGTAGTTTGTGTGTTATTGGTGCTTCATTTTGCCAGACCATAATACGTATTAATAATAACAGATCCATATAAAAGGTTCTTGCAAGTGGTGTATAATACTGTATGTCGGGTCAGATTTGACCCCCGGGCCTTGTGTTTGACACATATAAGAAAAGACACAGGAGCAAAATCCCACCGGAAATGATGGAATTTTAACCTGGAACCGCAATACTTTTTTATATTCCCAATCGCCGTCAGAAATGGAAAGAAAAAACGTCTATAGCAGACACTTCCGATTGCAATTCACAAAACTCATTACTGCCATCCAAGCATTTTCACTCAATTCAAGCTCTTTTGTCCTAATTGAGTGTGAGATGAAGACACCATAAAGACTGTCGGCCCATGTAACATTTATGAGCTGAAACTTGCAATTCATCGGGTTAATTCATAAACTCAACACTTTGACGAGCCTCTATATGAGATTAATCTAAAAGGCTTTTGAGCTGATAAGTTTAATCTAGAACAGACTAATTATGCTAAAGAGCTCAAAAGCATCATGCTGATTTGAACAGAATTCCCGTGGCGTACGTCCACGAGAAGAGACGTTCTGAAGAAGATCAACCGTCCTGTGACTATAATCTGAACAAAGACGTTTGTAAAAAAAAGATTTTATTTTCATGCAATCCATGTGATCAATTTCTCCAAGTCTTGGTTTTGTCAGACAAGAGACGTCATGACTGACTTTGTTACGTACGTGGTTATTAACATAATGAATCACTCAATCTGTGGACATTCACAAAAAAGTGCAGATGTTATTACGGTAATAAGGGCTTATTAAGTGCATGTAAAACGTAGGACAATATCACACTGATCCTGATGCACAATAAATGTGTTAATGATATTACAAGTGGATAAATGCATGTTTTTATTCTATTTATAATATTTGATGTTTCAGTTTTATATAGAAACTGCAATTCACTTGCAATGCTACATTCTATTCTTGAATTGTAAATTTTGCACTTGCTGTTTGCTACTGCACTTTTTGTTTAACCTAATATGCATATTTTTAAGTGATTAAAAACATTTTATCAGGTTTTCCAAAGATTTATTAGATTAAATAATAAAGTAATTGAATATATAAAAAAAAATCAAACCTAATCCAAAGCAATCTAACCTAATGATCTAATCAAATATAAATAATAATATTTTCGTAAATGGATCGTTTCAAACTGTTTCAGCCTCACAACCAATCCCACCCCATGTCATTGGTTGATCCACAGGTGCTGAGATTATTTTTGAGTGGGTCTGAAAATAGACAAAAGCTTCTCCCACAGGCACTAAACAGTAGCCTAAACTACTCCAAGAACGAGTAAAAAAGAAGAAAAAATAAAAACGTTTGCGTAATAAGATAAACTGTGTTTCAGCAAAGCCTCAATAAACACTGTTTAAAAAAAGTGAGAGAGTGAAAACTCAACTTGGTCTCCTGAAGACTTGAAAGATGGGATTTTCTCAGAGAATTTGATTAGCCAGGCAGGAGTTTATTACCCTCTGTAAAACATTCAGCCGCTTAATGTGCAATAGACCTCCTTCTTTATGCTCCGCAGCAGTTTCTCTGCTCATTATAAACATGCAAACCCTGCAATTCAACACCCGTCGGGTTTCCTGCTGCTCCCCCAGCTCCCGAGGTTAAGCACTTTCATATCTCACACTGACACTGACCAGAACCAATGGGTAAACACCCTTCCATTCAAAATACTTCTAATTAAGTATTGGTCCGTTTGCGGTTATCCTCAATCCACTAAAATAGAAATTTGAACAATTCTCAAGTTATTCAAAAATCAATCCATTTTTGGAAACACTTTTCCTTCTCTGGGTCACGGGGAGTCCCGGCAGCAGTTGAAAAAATACCACATTTAAGCAAATATAAGCATCCCGCTTAGATTTTTCAAGCGCAAAATAAAATGTTCACATTTCTAAATTAAAATAAATTTCTTCTAAAAGTACTTGTTTTTTCTTTATTTACTAACCTAACTTGTGACTCGTATCACTTTGATGTTGTTTTACTTAAACAATAGATAAATATAATCTATTCAAGCGATCGGAACTACAACTCCCAGAATTCCTTGTCATGGATCGCGCAGCAGAGCAAGTCTGACATTTTTAGCGGCCTTTATAACAGATGCTGTGTGAACTGTGAAGATGATTGTAGCAAAATACAGTGTTTCCTTGTGCATCAGACCGAGCGTTTTGATTGTGTCTGTTCCTTGGATTTTGTACTTCTTGCCCGTGTTCTTCAGTTTCAACATGCGATGACGCTTAGTTATTGACGCTTGGTTTGTTTGCAGTCTCTGTTTGTTGTAATATAAATGATTGTATTTAGTTTAATCTAACCCTTCTAGTGTTTTTTGTCCCTATTTAGTGTCGCTGCGTGGTTAATGTTTTTTTTAATTTCTGTTATTCTGTTATTCTGAGTCAATAAAAGCTTATATAAATGTCTGCCTCCGCAACCATTATTTAAAGAAAAAAAGGACGCAACACATACCCGAAACACTGCATAAAGACGACGTGTTGTCACACCCTGTCGTCATCGTTCCCGGCTCCGCCCCCTGACCCAGTTCTCACGCTCACAGCTGGAGGCGATTCCAATCACCACCAGTATATAGGTGTGCCGGGTTATCTGTCCCGTGTCCAACAACGTCTCCACGTACCTGGACCGTCTCCGTTGTTTCCTTGTTCCCTGAACTGTTTCCTCGTTTCCTCGTTCCCTGGACTGTTTCCTCGTTTCCTCGTTCCCTGGACTGTTTCCTCGTTTCCTCGTTCCCTGGACTGTTTCCTCGTCTCCTTCGTCGTCAACTCCCAGTGTTCGTATTCCATTGTTTGTTTGGTTGCCCGTCTGTCATTAAACCCACTGTGCACTTACCCCTGTGTTTGTGTTCCATT